>JAWPHD010005398.1:0-164411 GCA_037043455.1 Cyrtodaria siliqua | reverse complement strand
GGAGCGACATGTTGCCCGTGGGCATCTAGTTATAGATACTAATTGATGTAACATATCTTTCAATTTGAATTAAAGTAATATAGGTGGAATAGTCAGCTGCAGGGGAGTAGATCGATAAAATTGCGTCAAATTGGTCACTGAAAAATTACATTTAGTCAGGGAAAAGTGACCCAGGTGCTGGCAACCCTGATATTGTATACTGCAGTTAACAGTCAGGGGTGTAACTTGCTTTAAGTTATTTTTGAAGTATCAAAATATTTCCCTTTGATGCAGAGTACCATCATGAGTTTATTCTTCTTACATTTGGTAAAACAGCTTAGGTATTTAGTATTCGTTCTGAAAATGATTTTTGTCTCGCCTTTTCGAAGAAAAAAAGAGACATAGGTGTTGCTTTTCCGGCGGCGGCAGCGGCAGCATTCAAGTTTTGCGGTTAGGTCATTTTCTCACAAACTGTATGCACTAGACCTTTCAAACTTTGCTTGTAGTTGTATCTTGAGTGGTACATTGCAACGTGACAAAACAAATGTGGATGTGACCTTCACCATCCAAGCAAAGGGCAGATAACTTTAATTGTTACAATTACGTCACTCTCTCATGAACTATAATTATGCACTAGATGTTTTAAACCTAATTTATAGCTTAATCTTTGGGAGACATATTCTATTTTGGCATAGTTGTGTCTTGGGTAGTGCATCTTTTTGGATGCATGGATTTCATCTATGACCTTACCTACTTTCTTGAACTGATGATTTTTAGCTCTACTGGCCAAGGGCCTTCATTTTTCATCCGATCTTTACCAAACTTTAGCAGATTGTTTATATCAATGAAAGCTCGCACAAGTTCGAAAACCAGCCAGATCGGACTAGTAACAGCGGAGTTATGGCCCTTGATTTAGTTAAAAAATGCTATATTTTGCCACGTTAATACGATAGGGCTTTCATTTTTCATCTGATCTTTACCAAACTTTACCAGATGTTTTACCTTTTTTTTTTATTATTAGTATTTTTTTTTTAATAGTAATTTTTTTTTAATATATATATAATTTATTATTTTTTATTTCTGTTATGATTATTTTTTAGTATTTTTTTATTTTTTTTATTTTTTTTTTTATTTATTTATTTATAGTTTAATAACCAGTGTTTTTGAGATACGGGAAATATCTCCCGAGGAAGAGAAATGGCACCGATATAAGAACGAGTGCGGAGATATGTTCAGTATCTCAAAAACACTGGTTATTAAACTATATATTACATAATTTAAAATGATATTTTATTAATATATCTAACGATTCACGCTTTTTTACACCAGTTTGCACGAGAACGCCAAGACGACGTTACGTCATCCAAGACGACGTTATGTCATACAAACAAAACAAGTGGAACCGGAACTCTTCGTTAATTTCCCTAATCGTTATTTCCTAGTGACGGAATCTGACGAAGACGTCCGTAAAACAATCGGAACGTCATTTGGCAATTCCGCCACTGACGGAAAAGGCCGAGCAATGTTCCGTACTGGGAAATATCTCCCACTGAGAGTGGGAGATATTTCCCAGTAGAGCAAACGAGTAGATATAGCTTTTCTATTCCCAGTATTTCCTATATAAATCAGAGAAATTATGTAATATATTTATTTATTCATTGTTTAAAAAAAAAAAAAAAAAAAAAAAAAAAAAAAATGTTTGATGTTAATGCCGTGTTAGCAGGAAAGCATTGCTACGATTTCTAGTTGTGCCTATTGCGTTTTTTTTCGGTTCGTTGATTTTTGATGGAGTTACGGCCCCTTGACATTTTAACTTTTAAATTTCTTGTCGGCTCTACTCCTCCTAAACGCCTTGTTGGATTCGACAAAACTTCGCAGGAAGCATCGGTAAGATGTCTAGTTGTGCATATCACGCCTTTGTTCCAGTTCGCTGATTTATGACGGAGGTATGGCACTTACACATTTTTACTTTAAATTTCTTGTCGGCGCTACCTACTCCTCCTAAACGGCTTGTTTCTACAAAAGTTGGCAGGAAGCCTCAGTATGATGTCTAGTTGTGCAAATCGCGGTATATCAATGAAATCTTGTACAAGTTCGAAAACCAGCTAGATCTTGTTAGTAACGACAGGTTATGGCCCTTGATTTGTTGAAAAATGCTATATTGTATTTTCCTTTGTTAAATCTGTAGTTACTTAATTTTTTATCTGATCTTTACCAAATTTGTTTAGAATGTTAATATAAACCCCCACCCATTTTTATGAAATTTCATTCAAAGAAAAAAGTGGGTCACATTAAAAAATACCCATGCCAGACTAGACACAGCAGACTTATTGCCCATGATTACCAGGTGAGCGATCTAAGGCCATCCTAGCCATGTTGTTTTTGCAATGTTTTATAAAAAAACTACTGATGGGAATTTTATGTCGACAACCCTTGATGTAAGAGCCGTTTTAGCCAGTAGAGCACCCACAGGCCCTCTTGGGCCTCTTGTTTTTAATAGAATGGCATTTTATTTTTAAACAAATGCACTTAAATGTCATCTCAGCAAACGGCAAACTCCATTGTTTTTAGTTACTAAAATGTTTACAACCTCATTTAAGCATCATTGAATGTTTTATATTTAAGTCCATCCCCCGTTAGGCGAGACATGTGAATCCACAGATTTCTTGTATTGTAATAAAAAACAAGTTGCTGCAGTAATTAAGCACAAGAAAAAATCCTTTCGACAGAAAACTTGACCATCTAATTGAATAATGATGGCACCATTAGGTATGATTGCCCTAGAGTTAATTAATTTTGTTATGTAACATGTACTATATTTAAGAGCTTGCTAAAAAGATTTCTAAACACTGCGTAAACATAGTAATGGCAAATTAGTTAACAATAAATATAAAAGAGCAAAGGGAAAATATCACTTGTTACAGAAAAATTCAGATTTTGATAGAAAACAGCTTTAAAAATAAATGAAAATGAATACATATCTGAAAATAACTTCTTGGAGTTTAAAAATCACACCAAAAACTGTAATAACCTTTAAGAAATTATTAACTAACTTAATCAAGTTACACCTGTGACTTGTTAACAAACACTTTAAATACGACAGCTGATATAGCAATTATGGCAAAAATAAATATTTGCAATAACAAGGGTTGGTGTTTGATATAAATGAAGCCTACGGAGAAGTGATATAGTATGATGGTCATTTTTAGGGCTGACATTGATAGAAACGATATTGATGTAGCGTCGATTCTTTTCATATGATCGATATATCAATACATTCTTTCAGAAATTGATTCAAACAGAAATAATCACAACAAAAATGAAACGCCATTTTGTTTTGGGGTTTCTTCACAAAAACGTTCATTTAAACTGGAAATAGGTGCGCTGTGAAGTGGTTTTGGCTAAAACGTGTTCGATAGGTGTGTAGGCATGATAGGTGTGTAGACATGATAGGTGTGTAGGCATGATAGGTGTGTAGACATGATAGGTGTGTAGGCATGATAGGTGTGTAGGCATTACAGGTGTGTAGGCATGACAGGTGTGTAGGCATGATAGGTGTGTAGGCACGGATTGTATCTGTTGCCTTGTAAGTTTCTTTTCTGTTATAACTTGAACTAAAACAGTTATTGCTTTACTGACACAAGCAAATAAATATATTTTTAAAAAGGGCAATTTACTTTATTTTGACCAATTAATCATTATAAATACCTAGTGTTAGGTAGAAAATATCAAGCAAACTGCCACATATGCTTCAAAGAGTATATTTCAAATGTTACAACACTCATTTACATGTTTTTACAGTTGAAAAGCTTAAAATGTTCGAGGAAGTACAGCCCTAACCATTTCAATCAATATATTGTTGATATTTTCCCTTCGATATATCAATATGGTTGATACGCTTCACACCCTATCAGTGACGGACAGCCCAAGTTATTTGTCTATCACAGGTCATCTTCGTTTAAAGAACTGCTTCCTTAGAAACTTAAAATAGAGAACCGTAATGCATTTCAATATTTTTCAAATTGTGTTGGTACATGCAAATCATCCATAAGCTGCTGGTTAAACAATAAAAGATCATTAACAGCTTCTTCTCGGCACTCGACAAATTACAGCCTCATCTTATTTAATTGTGTTGTTAGAACGTCAGGTCGCCTACAATAATGCATTCCATTGTATTATGTATAGTTGTTTGCGTCCGACATTCAAAATGACGTGCCAATGGCTAACGTTTTTCTGGCATTTAGAAAGACGTCTTAAGTGGCTATCCCCAGCCAAATCTTGCAACATATGTACCTTGTTTCAAAACCTACTGATGACGAGGTTTATATACAACTTACATATTTTAAGAATCCAAACTCTTTAGACACAATATAAATGGCTTTAACCAGCCAAGCCAAACCCCAAAACTGGAGCGTTGAATTAAGAGTTATCAAATCATAATTCATTTAACGCATGTTCAATCACGAGTATTTTAAGAATGGGTAAAAATCATATATTTTTAATTAGCACATATACATTATTATATGACCTGAACACATGGATAGAGATAAACGGCAGGATATTTGGCAGGATAGCTACTTTAACTAAAGGATTTTCAAAGCTAGTCAGCACTGAGTATTTTAATAATCTACGTTAGATAGTGTATTAAAGGCAGATATATGCTTATTGAAAATGTAAAAAGAAAACAATTGACAAAGCTTACAGATGACTTGGGGAATTGTGCAGTCCAATCAGGAGAATGGAATAAAACTTTGCAAAATATGCCAAATCGTGAAAAACTCATGTAATGCACTTTTATACAAGAGAGAAATGCCTAGATACCCACTTTTGTTCCCAGTCAGTTAATGTGTGCAGGTCCTGTTGGAGTGCTGCACAATCCGTGTCTTAGAGGACTGTACCTTGTGGAACCCTGCTTACGACTGGAACACTGTCGGATGATGATCTCTCAACCACTCCCACAGCTTCTCGACAGCTCGACATTTTTAGCTCTACTGGCCAAAGGCCAGGAGGGCTTATGCGATCACTTTTCGTCCTTCGTCCGTCGGTTAGCAATTTTATAAGATCGACATCTCCTCTGAAATCGCTTAAAGGATTTTGATGAAACTTCATCACAATGTTACTTGGGAGGGCCCCTCTCAGATTTGTGTTTTTCGGGGCCGCCAGTCATCCAAGATGGCCACCATGGCTAAAACTAGGTCAAATTTAAGTAAATTTCAAACGACATCTCCTCAGAAACCACTTATTCCATTCTTGTGAAATATCATATACATGTTCCTTGGGTTGGCCTCTATCAAGTTTATGTTTTTCGTTTTCATTTAATAATCAAAATGGCCACCACGGCGACCCAAAGTTTATCATAGAGTTATATAGGAAAAGGTTAAAAATGACATCTACTCTGAAACCTCTTGAAGGATTTTGATGAAACTTAATCACCATGATATTTGGGATAGTCCCTCACAGATTTTAGTTTTTCGGGGCCGCCAGTCATCCAAGATAGCCGACATGGCTAAAACTAGGCCAAATTTAAGGAAATTTCAAACGACATCTTCTCAGAAACCACTTATTCCATTCTTGTGAAATATCATATACATGTTCCTTGGGTTAGCCTCTATCAAGTTTATGTTTTTTGTTATCGTCAAATAATCAAAATGGCCGCCACGGCGACCTAAAGTTTATAAGAGTTATATAGGAAAAGGTTAAAAATTGCATCTTCTCTGAAACCGCCTGAAAGATTTTGATGAAACTTAAGCACAATGATATTTGAGATAGTCCCTCTCAGATTTGTTTTTTTGCAGCCGCCAGTCATCCAAGATGGCTGCCATAGCTAAAACTAGGTCAAATTTAAATAAATTTCAAACGACATCTCCTCGGAAACCACTTATTCCATTCTTGTGAAATATCATATACATGTTCCTTGGGTTAGCCTTTATCAAGTTTGTGTTTTTCATTATCGTCAAATAATCAAAATTATTCAAAATGGCCGCCATGATAACCCAAAGTTTACAAAGAGTTATATATAGGAAACATGTTTCTTGGGTTGACCTCTATCATGTTTATGTTTTTGAATCACATCATGCAAGTAGAGTGTCTACATGCCCTCTTGTTATTTTTAATCCAGATGTACATGTAGATGTTTTATACCATTGCCTGTGCGCACATGCACACCATTGCGAGAATATTCTTTTCTGTATAGAATGCCAAATTAACATAAACTCAATTAGTTGAACCTCTAATTCAATTAAAGAGAGGTTCAGTTCACTTGAAGATAGGTCTAATTCAATTGAAGAGAGGTCTAATTCAGTATTGAGATTGAACCTCTCTTCCATTAAATTAGACTCTCTCTTCAATGATTTGAACCTCTCTTCAGTTCAATTTAAGAGAGGTCTAATTCAATAGAAGAGAGGTTCAATTCAATTGAAGAGATGTCTAATTTAATTGAAGAGAGGTCCAATTGATCTGAAGAGAGGTGCAGTTCAACCATGGATCTACATAACACATATACATGTACATATAAATCCATGGTTCAGCTGAAGAGAGGTTCAATTCCAAAATTGAATTAAACCTCTCTTCAATTGAATTAGCTCTCTCTTCAATTGAATTAGACCTCTCTTGAAATAACTGAGTTTATGTTAATTTAGCGATGGAACCCAAATTAACATAAGTTAATTTAGCGTTGGGACACCAAATTAACTCTCTTCATTTATTTGAAGATTTGAATAGAGGTCTAATTCAATTGAAGAGAGGTTCTATTCAATTAAAGAGAGGTCTAATTATTGAAGAGAAGAGAGTTACAATTCAGTATAATTAATCCTCTCTTCCATATTTCTGAGGGACGCAGTTAATGAAGATGATGATGAGATTTTCATACATTTCCTGATTTAAGGAGCTTCAGGTCTCACACCTCTATTATCTCCCCTGAAAGCTCACGGACCTAGAGACAAAAGGAAAACAGAAAATAATTCTATTTTTTCTCAATTTTAGGCAATTTTTAATTTGAAAAATAGGCTTTTCTTTGCTTTAGCATACATCTGCAGTGTAAAAGACAGATGATACAGAAAATCCCATGTTGATATAAGGTTTCATTCAAATTTCAGAATTGTTTGACCGAAGCACCACATATTCAGCTAGATAGTGTATGAATTTTGTATTTTCCATAGGGTTCACAAAACGTGAGCGAGAAAAAAAAACCAACCTGGCTAACTTATATATTTTATTGTTTTAAATTACTGGTCTTGGCTATACTGAAGATATTAAACCAACAACAATGTCTGCTGCCCTGCTTTGAAGCTCAGATGTTGGAAAAGGATGTACAGTAACCCTATGGGAAAATTAATTGTGGTGTGAGACCGTTACCGCGTATGGTGGTTCGAACTGGCTACACCCGTCTAGTTCCGCGCTTGTATGCGAGGCAAAAATTATTTCTGGAGAGCTGTCAGCACCGTCTGGTCCAGACCACATTTTACTTCTTGCTCAAAGGGCCGCAACTACGCGACGAACGTTATTTCCCAAAATGCAACAGGAATTGACAAAATGTCGGAAATTTAGGGAAACACCACGCTCTTGAAGGGTGGACATTCTTCAAGATATTGCGAAAAGTACAGTGCTAGCATCAACAGAAATCTATACGCTAATAAAACTGTTAATTTTACATTGGAATCTGTCATAAACATTAGTTCATTATGTCTAATTATCCGGGAATACAGTTCGAAATATCGGACCAAGGAGCGTCATCCAACCGTCACGAAAAAAGTTTGGGTTTACTAACAACAAAGTTCGTATCTTTGTTACAAGAAGCGAAAGATGGTGTACTGGATTTAAAAGTTGTAAGTGGTGTGCTCATGGCATGTTTTAAATTGTTCTGCTTTTAAATAACGCTATCCATTTGGGTTAATTTACTTTGTCCCAAGGAATGCCGTTTGTTTACCTTTTGTCTTGCAACTTCCGGACATGTGCTGTCAGTCAGAATATGGGACACAAGGGACCATGGACAAAAGGGACCAGACACTTGGGACCACATTTTTGGGACAAAAGGGACCACATTATGGGACACAAGGGACCATAGTTTTATTTTTATACAATTATTTAATTAAGAAGCTGGATTATAAATGCAATCAGTTATCTATCTTCATGAAATGGCTATTTAAACAATTTATATGATAAGAACTCACAAATAACATATGTATACTACTAGTAAAACAAATAAATAATTGTTGTTTTTGCATACCTTTATATAAAAAATCCTGGATTTAAATATCCTTATCCTTAAAAGATCCATATTACGGGAACAATTTCACAAACAAATAATTCCACATCACACACATAGGCACATACTACAAATGAAATTGAAATACTATTTTCAAATGCATGCAGCTTGTTTTTTCTCACCAATTAAATTATTAAATTAAATTAAATTATTCTAAATACTGAACAAATATCACCAATTAAAGTCTGCATTAAGGTGTTAATAACTTAATAACTTAATATGTGATTGTATTTAATCAACAATACCAATACACTTGTCGCCAATTAAAGATGTTGGAATTCTTTAATTGTTTCCACTAATGACAATTAACTACGCATTAATTAGGTGTTAATTTTACAAACTGGTGTGTTGTTTTTTTCATACCAAGCCTACATACCTATAAATGCTGATGATATATCTAGCAACTTCAAAACTTCTCCTGCCTTAAAACTGCATAAACTAATTAATAATTACATGAAAATTACTTACAATGAATATAAACACATGACAGTAGACTCCATCATGTTTAAATAGTATAAGATCTAATATTATGAACAGTTGATTTTAATTAATTAAACTTAAATTCTGGAAAAAGAATGAACATTTTAACCTATAACTTTATTGAATAATTGGCCATCAAATGATATTCTTGAGTTCAAGTTATCCTTTAAATTATCATTTAAATAATCAATTTATGATATTTACCATTGCCATACACAACTATTATCAATGTAAATCTACATTTTTAACTAATTTTTGAATGGTCCCTTCTCAAAATGTGGTCCCTTTTGTCCCAAAATGTGGTCCCAAGTGTCTGGTCCCTTTTGTCCATGGTCCCTTGTGTCCCATTACCGTCAGTCACTCCGTGTCAAAATAAAAATTAAAATGATTTCTTTTGAATGGTGTTTTACGTCATTTTTAGCACACATAAAATGAATTATTTACTCAAGGTGTATAGAGTAAATGACAGACATATATATATTTGTCTATATTATAATATTAAGGCCAATTAGTGCATTACATTGTGTAAAATTTTGTAAGGCCTGAACTACTGAGTACTGGTATGCAAGTAGTAGCCAAACAGAAAATAGTGTTTATTGTACTGTTTGTTGTAAACAAAAACAACTTACAGAGTAAAGTTTTTAAAGTTCACTTCATTGTTAAAAATGACAACATCCGATTACAAGCTCGCGCACACGCTGTTAATAGGGGCCCTCAAAAGAGTAACCAATAACCGTTGATTGACAGCAGTACAGAAGTAGTAGCCGAATTGCTAAAAAAAACGGATACATTTATGGTCATTATCCCTATTGGACGCCCCATTCCGTAAGAAATGACAACTCATCCCATTTATGACCTAAAAAGGCTAAATATATTAAAGGGAGTACATCAGGATTTTTCTAGAAATATCTTAAATTATAAAAATGTTCCAATTCATGATAAAACACTTATAGCCATCAAAATATGATGTTCGAACCATATTGTTAAGGTTTAAACTTCGAATACACCATATAGCTAGGACGGAATCGGGCATAAAATGCTGAAATTAACCCCGGTGCGTAACCTAGGATAGCACGTATTACTGTACAGAATGAATTTCCTTGTAACTAAGGGGTCATTTTTAGGATCATTCATTATGTTTAGGTGCTTTAAAATAGAAAATATCATTATTTGTCAATTTTAAGTCGGACCCCTAGACCCCTTTGAAAAGCCTGATGTACTCCCTTTAACAAGAGATGTCTCCATTATGTCAGGGATTACGTCAATTGGAAATGTCTTCTACTGCAGTATAATCAGATTTGACCGATCAATATTTTACTGCAGTATTGTATTTTTCCAATATTGTTTATGCCTATATGTTATATAAACAGGGTTATATATATGAATTAGAGTTTTAATTTATTATCGTCTGCTGGTGTTGTCATGGGGAAGCATTGTTTAAATATTGGAGAGCAATTAAAAACACATAACTGCGCATGCGTGGTTAGCGCGCGACTTCAACACGCGCAAATTTGTGCGGAAATGAGTGCTGAGAAGAAAATCATTTATATTTCGGTACATACCAGTACTGTGCATTTCAGGGTGCCTGTGCGTCAAATATGAATCAATATTTGGTTTTATTACTATTATGTTTTCATACCTGATATGGTTAGATAGAATGAAAATAGATGCTCCTGGTCAGTGGATCTGTTTACAATTTTGCCATAGCCATCCGGTATGCTTCACAAAGCCTAAAATTCATTTTGACCCCATTGTTTACATTGTCTGCGCATGTCTGTTTCTAGAGTGCGGATGTACCAAGTAATACAGGTTTTGCAGGGTGGTGTTGTTGTTCAATGTTCAGCACCTCCGGCCATCAATCATACTTATCCTTAATCCGAGCCTTCTCTGACCTTACCAGCCCTTTTTACGATTTTTGATATTTCATCCGGCTGTGTATGGTCAGAGGAACTCCTATAGTATAAACACGAGGATTTCCTCTCCCGCAAGGGAGAGTAGCTACCTTTTGATTTTAAATCAATATATCTATGTAAGTATTTATTAGATTAGCATTTCAAGCATATAAACCGATTATCAATATATTTATTTACCTATCTGAACCGAAATATTTGTTTTATTAACCTTAATAAACTTGTAACGGTCAACCTTTTCAGACGAAGTTAAAAAATATTAAATTTCCATCATTCAGGTCAAATGTCACGTGATCATGACCGGTGGGCCGATAAATATTTCCCGCAAAATTCAAACAATTTCAAAATTGTGACCAACTTTTCCTTTTGGCACTAATAATTCTCTTAACAACACATCCAATTGTTTATCTTTAAAGTTTAGACCCTAATTATGCTCCGAGAAGAGTTTGTTCCATTCCAAAAATCCCTCGATGCTGTCGAGTTGATAGCGTACTTATTTGATGAGGGGTATATGAATGCCTTCACCTCTCACGGGCATTTAATTAATATGCAAAATGACAATATGGCAGATATAGTAAATAAAAGTGTACTTCAAAACATAAATGTTTTATTGTGTCACTACCATCGATAAAGGTGCAGTTTTATTATCATTGCAACTTGGTATAATACACATTAATTGATCGATCTGTTGAGCTAAGTTTATCGTAAAAATCGATCCGACACCGCAAACATCGTTGAAAGTGCATGTCTGTGCATTTTTAATAATCCCCCAGTTTTCACTATAGCAGTTCCTCTGACCCCTGGGCTCTTCATTGGACCAAAAAATGTTTAGCCATATTGGCTAAACCACCTCAGTTTTCTTTAGCCAATGGGATTTTTGTTTAGCCATTTTTGACTTAAGCTTTTTTAGCCATTTTAGCAGAATTTAATACAATTTCCGATTACATATTTGTATAATTTTCTTATCATATTTATGTATATATATTAAACCAAGTTGAATGATATTAATTCTTTGACAGTTTCTAACAGGTAGATGGTAACATGAACATGGTTAAAACATGATTTTAATATGTTGCCTCTATTAACACCAATGCCTCTATTATTTGTCTAAGTTGGGGACATGTTCCAATGATGCATGTTGTAAGAAAACATAATTTTAAGCATACATGCAGGTTCATTTATATGTTTTTTTGTCATTCAGGGTTCTCCCCAGGATATTTTCCAGGCGCTGACACAGACAGCACGCTTCGGGGGGTTGTCAGGAGGGGTCTACTCCCCAACCTACCTTTTCATGCCCCCGAAGGGGGCATGAAGGGGGCATGAAATATATATATATATATTCAGTTCTTACGGGTGGCATATAGTAGTCGCACATTGTCTGTCCGTTCATGTGTACACTCGTGTCTGCTTCATAACTCCGACAATAATGGACGGATTTTCAAATAACTTCGCACAATTGCTCACCACAACAAGACGACGTGTCGCGCACAAAATCCACGTTTGTGGCTCCAAGGGCACACTTAGAGGTCAAAGGTTGTCCGTTCGTCTGTACAATCATAACTCTGACAATAATGGACAGATTTTCAAATTACTTCGCACAATTGCTCACCACAACAAGACGACTTGTCGCGCACAAAATCCAGGTCCGTGGCTCCAAGGTCAAGGTCACACTTAGAGGTCAAAGGTCAAAACAAAGTGCTTTCGTGTCCGGTTAATAACTCTGACATTCATGGACAGATTTTCAAATAACTTCGAACAATTGCTCACCACAACTAGACAACATGTTACACACAAAACCCAGGTCCGTGGCTCCAAGGTCACGGTCACACTTAGAGGTCAAAGGTCAAAACAAAGTGCTTTCGTGTCCGGTTAATAACTCTGACATTCATGGACAGATTTTCAAATAACTTGGCACAGTTGCTCACCACATCTAGACGACGTGTCGTGCACAAAACCCAGGTCCATGGCTCCAAGGTCAAGGTCATATTTAGAGGTCAAAGGTCAAATTGTGTCCAGTCAGTAACTCTGGCATTCCTGGATGGATATTCAAATAACTTGGCACAAGTGCTCAGCACAACCAGACGACTTGTCGCGCACAAAATCCAGGTCCGTCACTCCAAGGTCAAGGTCACACTTAGAGGTCAAAGATCAAATCATGTCCGGTCAATAACTCTGGCATTTCTTGACGGATTTTGAATTAACTTGGCACAAGTGCTCACCATAACAACATGATGTGTCCCGCACAAAATCCAGGTCGGTATCTCAAAGGTCAAGGTCACATATAGGTCAAATCGTGTCCGGTCAATAACTGGCATTCCTGGACGGATTTTCAAATTACTTGGCACAAGTGCTCACCGATTTGGTACTCTGTGGTAACGTGTAGTTAAGTAATATCACGCAGATGCTTGTCATCCAGTCTTCAACAATAACGCAAGCGTATTGAGAATTTGTCCAAACCGTATAGGGGAGGTAACTCCTCCGACATGTGTTGCTGTCAAAATGGCATAAAAAAACCCGCAAAATAATTCCACCGCCACCCTATATTTCCAGACTTGGAGAACCCTGCCAATGGCTAGCATGTTTGACTCGTAATCCAGAGATTGCGGTTTCAGGCATCACTAACACTGCATTCAGGGTTACTTCAGTGTGTCCTTAGGAAACGCTCTACTCTTAGTCTAATCTGTAGGATGGGGATGTTAACCGGTTGGTCCCGTGTTTCGAAGTATTTTCTCCCTGGCAGCATGTTGAAGAACCATAGGAAACAGTTTGATAGTAAGTCTTAGAGTAGAGCAGAGATCCTGGATTCCTATGTGTCCTTTCCCAGATTCTTGAATGGATCCGGATTAGCTAAACAATATGTTGAGCCGTTAAACAACATTTCTATTCATTCAAGACATATGTATTTCAGGCAGCAGACCAGTTGGCAGTACGACAGAAGAGAAGAATCTACGATATAACAAACGTATTAGAGGGGATAGGACTCATTGAAAAGAAGTCTAAAAACAGTATTCAGTGGAAGTAGGTTTTACTTAATTTATTCAGTTATTGCTGGAATTTTAATTTTGTACATGTATTTAAAAAGAAAGCTGCTAATATGAGCGTGGAGCCAAGGAAACATTTAGGCAGGTTGTCACTTTAGTTGTTCGGTTGGGTCCTCCATATATTATATATTATTTCATGAACTAGGACATGTATGTGGACTTCTAAAGAAATACCTCTTGCTGATTAATAATCAACAATTCTTTTACTTAAGTTCAGAACAGAAATATTATTTTATCAGTTTAGGGGCTTCCTTCTACAACGCTCGAGCAATTCTTGCGTGTGGAACCGTCAATTTTTTTCAGCTTTGATCCCTCCCCCATCTTCCTCGACCATAAAAGTATCATATGTACATTGTAAGATGGGTGGTTCGAAAGGCATTTATCAGTGGCTTGAAGGTAATGAGAGAATAAAGTGGTGTCTAATTTTTCCAGCATAAAACAGGTAGAGCTCTATCTTGCACAGATTTGTTTTTGTGTAACAGCTCAGAAACCAGGCCAATGTGTTCTTGAAACATGCTCAGCCAAGATGCCATGGTCGGGCTAAAATCTCAAATAATTATTTTAGCTTAACTTTTTTCAATGAGTATTTTCCATATTGAAACTTTCAGGACTACTGTAATATTTGCTTATCTTTATTTGTGTAAAGTTTGAAGTAATTGCATGACCATTAAGTGAGAATTTCAAAATGTTATAGCTGAGCTTATAATTTCAACTTAAACGTTTCGAAATTACTGGGCCAGGTTTTAGTGGATGAGTATGGACCTGGTCAATACCTAAATCACTTAACACCATTAAAACTAAAGACATTTAATCTCCTATATATACCGAAACTTCCCTACCTTTAACATGTCTTAATTGATTTATGTTACAGAGGTGCTGGTCCAGGGTGTAACACGCGGGAGTTCTCAGACAAACTGTTCACTGTCCAAGAGGAGCTTGATGAGCTGGCACAGAAGGAGGCGGAGCTTGATCAGCACAAGATGTGGGTGCAACAGAGCATAAAGAATGTAACAGATGAAGTCACAAACACACAGTATCCTTTGGGAATGTTTGCTCAACATGTGTGAACAAATGTGTATCATATAGATAGATGAGTTAGATTATCACAAATTTCGTCCATGAGATGGGGATTATTTTTAAAAAAAATCATGGCAGCGATTTTTTCACCCTTTTGGGAATGGTAAAGGTACCTGTTCAATTTGGAAAATTATGTGATATTATGATTTATGTTTAAAAATAGAATCTCACTTTTGTGTTAGTTATTGAACTAGTTAAACTTGTTGGAAAAAGTGATATAATTCTCTGCAATCCACCTCTGCATATGGGTGATTTCAAAAATAATGAAGCTTTTTATTAACATTCCAATATCTATTTACCAGAAAGCTAAATAACTAAGTTTTTAAGTCCTGGAGATGTGTTTAGTGGTAGTTGATTCTCATGCAAAGTTTCATCACATTAGCTTGCTTCCTTAAAAAGTTATGTTGTAAAAACATGTCAAAAAGTGTCCCAAGTGTACTGTTTTGCGTGACATTTCAACTAAAACACCATTTTTAGTTTTGAATAACTATGCAACCAGCTGACATATCAGCAAATGGTATTTTTTATACAGTAGCATGGCATATTCACTATCAGTTACATAACATGTAACCCGTCTCCAAACATGTTTTATTTTTCCATAAGAGTTTGAAGTTGAAGTGTACTAAGACTTTTTGCACACACTTTTTCACCAGAATTGGTATACTGAGGTGCTGGTAGAAAGGTGTTGATAATGAGGTGAATAAAAGTTTTCTATTTCAGCACATAAATATGTATTCTTTAAGTTTTTCTACATTTCTATACATTATCTTGTTCATTGAACTTGTTGACAGCCATATACAATAACCAGTCAAAAACTGTCCCAAGTGTACAATTTAGCATAAATGATAGATATTTTTAAAGTCCACATGCCTTTTCAATCTCTAAGCACTTTTTTAGTAAGAACATGTCCAATAGGCATCAGCTATGACAACATTGTGATGGTAAGATAGCATGTAAAAATAATTCTGGCATATTTGTGTTGTCCCAAGTGTACATGAAATTTGACAATTTTGATTGAGAGGTGTCAGTTCCAGGAAAATTATACCACAATTCATTCTATTACAAGGCAGTAAGCAGAAAGGTGTAATTTCCATAGAAAATAGTCTGGAGAAGTGTTCTAATGGTAAAATAACATGATATTTTGTAAATATTCCAAATTAACCTACAAGAAAAAAAGGTAAAATCATATATTTTTGTAGTTAACAATTTTATATTTGTTCTTTCTCTGTTCCATAGTAAGGCAACATTCTTCTACTTGACATATGCTGTATAAGGTTTAATAGATAATGCCTCTATGAGTATTTTACACTGCACATAAATATAACTATTGTTATTGTACACTTGGGACATAAAAAACTGGTTTTGCTCAATACACTTGATAAATGTCAAATAAGTTTTCAGGAAATGATTTGATACATTAAAGATGGCAACTCTGGTCCTTAAAGTTCCCTTTGAGGGCACTTTAAGAAGTAAAACTGTTGTGACTCCAACTCAAACACATATTCAAGGCCTTTTTTTAGAAGGCCAGAGACCATTATATTAAATGAAGATTAATTGAGGTACCGGTACACTTGTTTGGATGTACAGTCTAGGTACAGAGATAAACTGGCTTGGATGTACAGAGGTACACCTTTTTACATCCAAAAAGGTGTACCTGTTTGAATATACAGAGATTCAGTTGTTTGGATGTACAGAGGAATACTTGCTTGGATGTACAGAGGTATATGTGCAGAGGTGCATTTGTTTGGATGTACTCATGTTCACTGATATACAGAGGTACAGCTGTATAGAGGTACTAGTACTTGTCTAGATGTAAATAGGTACCATTGTTTGCATTTACAGAGGCACCATTGTTTGCATTTATAAACCAGATGTACTGAAGTACACTTGTTTGGCTGTACAGATGTAGAGGTACATTTGTTTGCATGTATCAGATGTACATTATTATGTACACTTGTTTGGCTGTACAAATGTACCGAGATGCAATTGTTTGCATGTGCCAGAGGTACATTTGTTTGCATGTACCAGAGGTACATTATTATGTACAGGGCTGTACAAATAATTTTTTTAGCCACTAGTCCGGGACTAGTCACCCTGTCAAAAGTGACTAGTCCCAAAGAAATTGTGACTAGTCCCAAAAAATGCACACAAGTCCTGAATACTTTCGATTTCTCAATATGTTAAAACTGCGTCTTGCATACTCATTATAATTCATTATACACAGTAAAGGAAACAATCCTTATTTACTCTTCAACGTGTTAAGTGTTATTGTTTCAATGTATCGCCATTTTCAGCTCACCTTGGTTGAACAGGTAATCACGTGACGAACATGTGATTTACCTGTAGTATTCGTTTCATTGGCTAGCGGGTCTGGATTAAAATAGATCAGGTCAATTGATTGGATTATGCGACAATGCCGACTGTCAATTAAAGTAATTTGGAGGCAGGACTTCCGGCATGGTTGATTGTTGCTAAAATTGCCCGGGGTAATCGCTGATCGCCGCTGTGGATGCTTATTGCATTACATAAGCGAGTGCAATTAAAGGATTACGTTGAGAAGTGTGCTGGAGTATTTTTATGACATGTGGACAAATCTGGGACTGAAATCTTTCAAACAGTGACATGCCCCAATATTTTATTATTATTATTATTTTTTTTTTTTTTTTTTTTAAATTGGACTAGTCCGGGACTGAAATCATTGAAAAAGTGACACGCCCGACTTTGGTTTTGGACTAGTCCCGGGCGTCGGGCTATAGGATTTGTACAGCCCTGATGTACACTTGTTTGGCTGTACAGATGGACAGAGGTTCATTTGTTAAGATATACAGAGATATAGATTTACACTTTTTTTCTACATGTGAGCATAGGTACACTTGTTTGGATTTATAGATGACAGATACATGTTAAGATGTACAGATGTAGATTTGGTTGGATGTACAGAGTTACACATGTATGGATGTATATAAGAGGTACAATTGTAAGGATGTACAGAGGTATAAAGGTACACTTGTTTGAATGTACAAAGGTACACTAAATGTTTGGGTGTACAGGGGTACACTCGTTAAGATGTACAGAGGTACACCTTTTTGGATTTACAGAGATACATCTGTTTGGATACAGAGAGGTACACTTGTTTGCATGTACATATGTGCAGCTGTTTTGCTGTAAATATGTATGGAGGTACACTTGTTTGCATGTACAGAGGCACAGAGGTAAGCTTATTTGAAAGTAGAAAGGTACGGCAATACTTATTTGCATGTACAGGTCAGAGATACATTTGTTTGGCTGTACATTGAATGTAGAAAAGTACGCTTGTTTTAATGTACATACATATGTACACTTGTTTTACTGTACATAAATGTATTGGTACACTTTTGTTGCATGTACAGAGGTACAAGAACAAGTGTCTGAGTTCAGGTATGAGTTTAATAATTGTGTTCTGGCTTGGGATATAATACTTCAGACCATTATGTTTAAGCATTTAACATGACTTCATTTGTTAGGAGTTAAGTTATGTATAATCAGTTGAATTGTATAGATGTTTGTTAAAGCAAATTGTTTTCAGTGTTTGAATAATATAACAATAATATAGGTATTCCTACGGAAAGTTAATCTTGGTAATTCATTTGATAATTTAGAAAGTTTAATTTGTTCAATAGTTTTGTCCCAAGTGTACACATTTATAAATCTTTTATCAAATGCTATAAATTAACTCTTATTTATGAGGTATCAATATATTTATTGTAAGTTTTTCGGAGTCTACCAGAACAAAAGCAAAGATTTATTATTCCACAATATATTGTCTTAATGCTAAGATATTATTCAATCATTACTTTATTCTGATAAGATCTCTTGTTTTCAGAATAATAAGAAATCACTTTGCAATATTTAATTTTTCTATATTGTATGGAATTTTATCGTGAAATAACATTATAAGTGTTTATATTTACATATGTTCCTACAGGAACACTGATTTACACATTAAAATAAACATATTGATGATGTTAGTAAATTGTCCCAAGTGTACAGAATTATGGTTAATGTTTAAAACAAAAAAAAATGAAGAAATTTAAGCTCTTTAAGGGCATTCATGGATCATTGAAACCAAGAAAATGAGTGAATCATTGTTTAAAGTTTTATTTTGATGCTGTATTTACATTCATTGTTCATTTCCCTCCAAATGATTTGAGATAGAACGGTCTAAACCTGCAAACATTAATTGTAATCTTTAACTATAAATCTTAAAACAGAATATTACAAATAAAATTCCTGTTTAACACATAGGTCATGGGGCAAATTTTAAAAGTTCTTAACTTTGTAGCCAGTAGACTCTGTTTTAAGATCAGAAATGTATGTTGATTTTTAATAATGCAAGGCATTGTCCCAAGTGTACAAAAAAGCAAGACAATGTGGCTTTTTTTAAGTATTCATATTTTTGGCAAATTTTAATTTACACTTATGAAACTTTGCAAATATCTCGAGTATGTCCTAAATTATGCAAAACATAAAGTTTACTCTTCAAAAGTTTAAGATAATGGTGCATAAAAATGACATTAAGGTGTGTGTTTATAAAATAATGGGACTTAAAAGCATAAAAACCTATATTTTTCAATTGTATTTTGGACTACAGAACATATTTTTACTAAAAAATGATTGTTGAACATGTTACTTTATATGTACATGCTGCAAAAACAGTATTATGATTATTGTTTGAGATAATTTGTGAATCACAATTTGGTTATTTATTTCAAAAAAGTTCATTAAAATTCATATAAACACTAGTATTTTTATTGTAACATGTTAACTTATCCATTGGCCGTATTCATGACATAAACTTGAACATATTGGCTAACTATTGCACTAAAAATTATAATCCCATCTGTAATTTGAAATTTTACCAAAAAATTACACGTATGCTTCATTATTTTTGAAATCACCCATATCATATTTGCAATCTTGTTCAATAAATTCAGTGACGTTCGATCCTGTATATATATTTTTCCACAAAATTACAAAATGGAGTTAATTGAAAAATGAACAACATTCCTACATTTTGCTGTTGGTTTAAATGTCTACACGTTCTGTAGACCGTATCTCCCGACATATTCAGAGTTCTATCTCAGAAATGCTAACCGCTATTCTCCTTACCTGTTCAGACTAGCATATGTGACCCATGAAGATATATGCCGGTGTTTTCGAGGGGACACGTTACTGGCCATACAGGCACCCTCAGGAACTCAACTAGAAGTGCCTATTCCAGAAATTGTAAGTCCATCTTGAACTCTAGTCTTCCATCAGTTTGCTTATGAATGACAATGTTAGATTAGAGATACATTACTCATATATTACACGAGTTTGATGGACATTTTCGTGTATTCAGTATATTAGAGTCATTGAATCAAAACAAAGTTTGTAGTTAAAGTGGGTACTTTACCCTTCATTAATTAGGATATTAATTTTTAGCTCTACTGACCAAAAGAAGCGACAGAGTGTTGACGGTTGTCCGTCTTTGTTGTTTGTTAGCTAAATTGTGGACAACTGCGGTAAAGGATTTAACAAAATTTAAGTGAAGTTTACCATAAGATCGCTGTCTAGTTTAACAATGCGCAATGTTCAAGTGTACGTTTCAGAGTAATTGCCTTTGATTTTTGAAAAATCTGTAATTTCAGCATGGGATAACTTGGGTAAACATGTTCCAATTTTCTCTAAATTTGACCTGAAGGCATGTTTCAGTAAGTTCTTGAACTAGGTCGACAGAACTGATGCATATGTTACATGTAAATATGCTGTAGTTATTGTCCCTGATTATGTTAAATAATCAAATTTCAGCTTTTGTACATTATAATTGGAATAAATGGATTGTAATTTTCACCAAATTCGATTTGAATATATCTTGAATACGTTCGACAGAGTTGTTGCCCATGATAATTGAAAAATAAAAACCTTTAAGCATAAGTACAGTTTCTGTTTCTCACCAAATTTTATTTGAAGGTTGGTTTCAAAAAAGAATTGGACACGAGCAAAATCTGTGCATGTGTTACAGAGTTATTGCCCTTTATTATGTTGAAAGAAGGTTTTAAGCTTGTGAATTGTGATAAACTAAGCTGTTTTCACTTTTTACCAAACTTGATATAAGTTAATAACTAGTAAGATTGTAATGCATACAATATTCAGTGCTTCATTTTCAAGGGCGTTGCTCAAGGTGATTCAGTTTTTGTGTTTTTAGCCATCCTGAACTCCTGAACTGCCTAGGATATTGGGACAGAATTGATTTGTGTATGTATACTAGTTACTCAAAATTTGCTAAGGATCACTTTTTTGTTGTCTAAGTTTCTTGCTGAAATAAATAGCATTATTTCTATTTTACATGAAATTGTTTAGGACAGTGTATGGTCTTGATCTCATGACTTGATTCAAATTGTGGAATTGTTGAAGTATCAATGAAATTAATATTGTTATTGTGAATTAATTTCTAATAAAATTATATAGGAGAATAAAAGTGATCCTTAGCAAATTTTGAGTAATATATCATTTTTAGGGGCAGTGCATAAGCGACAGGGAGATGTGTTCTAAAACTTCTCCCTCTAACAACTGACTGTCAGTGACTGGAAAGAGTAATTTCTGATATGACACAAAGAAGGAAAGCTAGAAAACGTTTGAGAATTTCTCCTTCATTTTGCCAAAACTTCTCCATGGAATTTTATCCTGGCTTGAGCCCTGTAGAGGATATATAAGTGTATATCACTTCCTCTATGGTTATAATAGAGCCATGTCCGTCAGCCTGTAAAGTGTCCGCAGGTCCTCCTGGGTTGCTTGTTTATATCTGGTCCATAATTTCTTAACCGCTTGAGGTAATGGGATAAAAGCTTGATGTACATATAGTGTTTTACACACACAATTTGAGGACGTACACTGTTTATGTACAATCCATCAATTCAGCAGTAAACCGTTATCCCATCACTTGAATGAATTTATTGGTTTAAAGAGAAGAGTTGAAACAACAAAGGAGATAAAAAACAAAGTTTTCTCTCTAATACTGCTTTGCAGATAACAGTGATGGTTGTCACATCTAGTTGATAGAATGCATGTGTCATTTCCTCTCCATCATTACATGTATGAGAACCATTTTAACCTTTGGACCGCTTGTTCTAATATTAATTGTACCATTTCTGTGTTTCAGGGTCCAGGTTATAAGAAGAGTTACCAAATAAATTTAAAAAGTCATGCAGGTCCGATAAATGTGCTACTTGTGAATAAAGATTCTGATAACCAGTCCCCAGTTGTGGTTCAAGTCCCGCCCCCTAATGAAGAACTAGCCAATGAGGCAATAGCAGCTTTTGCAGCAGCCGAAAATCAAAATGTCAACCCGAACCAGTCTGCAAAACAAAAAATGAACAAAGTAAGAGAGTTTTAAATATCTTAATAAATGTAGAAATCCATGGCATGCGAGAACATTTCAATGATTAATGTTTTACTTCTGTTCATGATTGTAGAAATAATGATCTAATATAGTGTGGATGTTTGGCATTTAGATTGTACAATTGTTATCGGTAGCATTCTTTATCAATGCTTTTAAATACATGAGAACTATCTTAGTACCAGACTCACATCAATCTTGATTTTTATAAAACGTGTGGCATCCCTTTCATTTGTTTAATCGGTAATATAATAAGATACAATAAAGCAAACTGTTTTTGCACATTACTCACTTATAATTATATTGCACCAATAATACACTCGGCACACTTGGGGTATTTGGGTTATAAAATGAAAACTGTATTTCATACGGATATGTTTTATATATCGTAATAAACAAAAATTCAAATTTAACAAATAGGCAAAAACAAATAGGCAAAAACAGAATGAAAATCCATTCACTAGTTCATTAGTAATCCATTATCAAAGTAGACAGGGGTCAACAGTCAAAAATGGCCAAAATACAGTATTTCTGCCAATAATGTGTGTATCCACCTTGGTGTGCAAAACACTCGGCTATACGCCTCCTCATTGAATTCGCTAGACGGCGAATCTTCTGTTGAGGAATCAATGCCCACTCTTGCCGAAGAATAGCTGGTAAGTGCACAAGCCTAGTGTGTTGGTCGATGCGTTTGTATACAGCACGGCCAAGAATGTACCACACATGTTTAATGCACACCAGATCAGGTGACTTTGGCGGCCAATCCATTCGTTGAACACCATTCTGTGTAAGAAAATCCTGTACAATTCGTGCACGATGTGGTGTCGCATTATCATCCTGGAATACAGGTTGTTGGATGCCCATTTGCTGCATATATGGTAGAATGTGTGGCCTTAAAATGTCATCAGTGTAGCGACGGCCGTTCAGATTGCCCAGCACAATAACAAGGTCAGTCCTACCATTTGCGCTTATTCCAGCCCAGGCCATTACACTTCCTCCATTATACGCAGTAGCTGACACAACAGGCTCAAAGTGCCTCTCTCCTCGTCTGCGCCATACACGAATACGCCTGTCAACTTTTCTAAGACAAAATCTAGACTCATCCGAAAAGAGCACACGTGACCATTGGCGCCTGTTCCATCTTCTGTGAGCTCTACAAAATTGCAGTCTCAGTGCTCTGTGACAGGGAGAAAGCTGTGGTTTCCTCGACGTAACTCTGACTTGAATCCAGCATCTCGAACACGGTTCATTATTGTATGTACAGATATCGGTCTTGACCCTGGTCCCCGAATGTCGCACCATTCGTTGGAGACTAGGCCCATTAACAAAACGTCTCCTAGCAACTGTTACGCCGATAAGGCGGTCCTCGCGCTGCGTAGTCACTCTTGGTTGCCCTGACCGAGGCCTGTCAGAAACAGTCCCCGTCATCTGAAAACCCTGGTTAACATTAAAGTGGTGCGCAGCTGCTTGTGGCAGCATCCTGGCTTCCAGCTGACCTAAAGCACGAGCTCGATCCTCATCAGAGAGGTCTTGCATTCGCCATAGTCAAACAATAAATAAATTTATGTAACTAAACCTTTTATTGTAATGGAGAAAAGGCACACAATGACGTGAATTTTGCTTGAAAACTTACCGTTACGCTTGAGCTAGAGCTTGCCAGTGCGGTATTCTTATTAAGTTATTGAATTGTCAATTATTGTATTCACCTGTATTTTAGCCATTTTTGACCGATGACCCCTGTATACTTGTGCATAAGATTACTACCGGTAATGAACTAATGAATGGATTTTCATTCTCTTTTCGTCTGCTTGTTATGTTTGAATTATTATTTATTATGATATATAAAACATATCCGTATGAAATACAGTTTTCATTTAATAACCCAAATACCCCAAGTGTGCAGAACTTTTTTTGCCGAGTGTATATTAATCTATGGTAAAATAAGAAGAAAACATGAAAACTCAAATGTTATTTAATATATATGCAAGCAGGTTTAAAGTTGACATGATACTGGATTAATAAATCAAGACACTAATTTTAATAGTTGTTAAAAAACTTAAAGTTGTGTCCATTTAATGTTCATGATTGAAGATAGTAACTGAAGCACTTTTAACTTTTTACAGAATCAAAAATCACCTGTCAAATCTCCATTCAAACAGTCGCAGCCAACAAGTGATCGCATGGCAACCAGGTCATCGCCACGGAAACAGGGTCAGCCTATGTCACAGATGCAAGCCTCTACCTCACTCGGACTTCCCTCGGGGATGGATAGTCTTCCAAGCGATCTTTTTTTCGATCACACAAAATCAGATTTTGGTATGTATGGAAAAAGATCATGTTCATGCAGAAGCATGGTTTCATGTCTGAACATCGTTTTGAATATATCAAGGTATTTGAGCAAAAAGGCTATATCTAAATATTGAACACATTTGAGATGCTGCCAAGTTTTGAACTTTCATTCAGTAAAATAAATCTATAAGCTACAGAGGTTTGGAACCAGTATCTTGATGTTTTTGGTGATACCTGAGTTGCGAGGTTTTCATTGACATCATTTTATGTGACAATAATGTGAACATTGAATTGACTACCTCTATTCATTCACTTGTTGTTATCTAATTTAATCACGGCAATATTGTCCAAGAATTCAAATATCCTTTGAAGTCGGTTGTGTATCCTGTCTAAATGTATTGTTTCTTTGTAGATGGAGTGGATGGTCAGTTGATAGAAGAACTGATGACCTCAGAAGGTATGGTTTTGTTCTTGTTTCCTGATTCAGTGTTTTTTTCCCTGTCAGTTCTAGTTTAAAGTGAGCTCTCATGCAGAGCTACAGTAACACAGTCATAGTTGTCAGGTTGTTTTACAATTTATTGCCCTCGATTTTCAAAATGCAAAATCTTAAGGTAATGTTTATTTAAAGTATTTTAAGATGGCGTGTATTGTTTTAAAATAAATAAAAAATATACATGTTCATATTATTGTTGTTGCCTATTTCAGCATTTGCTCCCCTTCTACGCCTAAGTCCTCCACCCAGTGATAAGGATTATTATTTTAACCTGGACGATAGTGAAGGTGCATGTGACTTGTTTGACGTTCCACTCCTGTCAATGTGATGACACGTGCGCACTTAGCGTAAAACACACTTTAGATGCAGGATATTCCGTGAAATGATGTTTTCTTGATGGAATCTACCTTTCCATGTGTGTGAATCTGTGAAGTTGGTAATGTTTTCATGGTAACTGGGTACATCTGTGAGACGAGATATTGATCTGGGGTGTTTCAGGGTTTAAAATCTGTAAAGCAGAATATGGTTTAGTTTTTGAGAAGACAACATAGTTTCAATTTGCAAAAACTTCCGGGTGTTAGACCTCGATCACAATTACTATAGTCGGGTGTATAAACGTAAACAAAAATTTGAATTTGAGACTCAACGATCGAAGACCAAGTGAAGTAGACTCAAGATTCAACAGTATGTTACGAGCAAAATCACTAGCTGGAGAAAACAGACAGGATTTGAAATTGTCTCGGTTATAGTTGTAAACTGTCAGAAATATGGCCTCTGTTCATTAATATACAATTGTAGGTTTTAATTGGTGACAGTGAATGGATTGGTTCAGATTCTGTTAACATTTAAAGGCATTTATTTATACAAGTGAAGAAGGGTTGTTGCATCCCTTAATTAGAGTAAAAGTCTTGTCTGTTGAAGGTAGCTCATTTTGTAGCAGGGCAGAAAGGTAGAGACAATATACTTGAAATTCTGGACCCTCGTAAGTCGTTGTAATGGCTAAAACTGTGTCCTGCTGTCATGGAGCTCATTGTAACGACCAAACGGGACCAAATTACTGGAGAATGGGAAACATATCACCTTTATGACTGGGATGGCGTGTGATCCTAGCGTGATTCTACATGCAGTAGTCACTTTATTGTCCCGAAACTACAGTAGTTTGATTCAGTTACTAACAAGCAATGCAAATGACTTGATAAGAAAGATCAGAGATCTTGTAGAGGTAAATCTCATGATGAATTTGAAAAGTAAGCCATCAATCGTATGTACTTTATCTTGACCTCAGTCAACAGACATCATTCTCATTAATTCTGATTTTGGATTTCATTAACATGACGGTCTCCCGACTACTGAGTAAAGTAGTTCTGCACAAATGCACAAGGTGAAGATAAGATCAAAGGGACTGTTTGTTGATTGGTAGTGCGTTTTCTTTTTTTAAAGTAATTGCTCTTTTTTTTTGATTTCACAGATTTAGAATCTGCGGTAGTGTTTATCGCTAGAATATTGTATGATTATGGACTTATGATGAAGTTGATACGTCGTTTTATGAATCTGAGTTAAAAAGTTATATATTAACAAAATCACCTCATCAAAAATCCATAATTGTGGTGCCATATTACACGACTTAATAATCAAGAATGCAAGGCATAGTTAACAACTTGTTATAAACAAGACGCATAAGTACAAAACAATCATTAGTAAACACACTTGATGATCGTCAACACTCACTGATATTTATATTTTGTAAATTCACGCTAGTACTAGTAACACTGGATAGAAATGACTTTCTGCCAACATAGCATTAGTCTGAATAATGTCTCATCAGTGGTCACGTTTTCACAGATTTGTCACATACATTATTTATAAATATTGTTGCTATATTGCAACATCAGCATTTAAAAGTATAGTTTTATATACAATGTTCTATACTGCCACATTATCAAACATTGTCATATAAACGATGGCTAAAGTCGTGTCTGCTTTTTCGATGCACTAAGGATGGTATATTAAAGGGGCATGTTATAATTTCGTAATTAAGTTATCTGTCATCTGTACTTCTACTTCACAGTTGTCTAAATGGACACGTGATGGGTTCTGTTCCATACAATATCATCGTCGTAAAATGCAGTCCGGCAAGTGAGGGATAGTTAATATTGATTTTGTAGATTGTTTACTAAACATGTCACCATTGATGAATGTTGATAAACACCTTCCAACAAGCAACATATTTTACATTTAAAAAGGAAAACCGCAAATGTTCGTTATTTAAAGTCAAATGGCCCATTTACTTATCACCAGGTTATATATACTATAGCATGATATAAACGATCTCGGATGAATGTCGTATGCTATGAAAACTGCCTCGGACAAATGCAGACGTCCACCATTTGTTTAACGCCTTTGTTCATCTCGTCATGGCTTGTATTAATGCTCACTCCATAATTATAAAGTCACCATCACCATCATCACATACCAGTGGATGCATTTCAAATCATAATCAGATTTGCATTTTAGCACATACACTTGCTTTCTTGCCTAAATGTAACATTTCATGACTATTCATTTGTACTATTCAAACTCTCATATAATTTTAATGGGTTCCTTTGTTTAAAAAAATGCCAGTTATGATTGATTTTTGCAGAGAATGTATAGAGGAACAGATATTATTGGTTCCAGAGTTGAGAAATTGAAGTTTTAAAAAAAATTGCGGCACATGAATATGTATATACAGAAGTAGATTCTTCTCCGACACTTCAGGATGAAACAGATTATTATTTATATGTTTTATATAACAGATCAGAATCGTTTGGGACCAATATTTGATCTCTGTGGGATTGGGGTACCCGACAATTAAAAGAAGGCGCTTAAAATGTTACTTGGCTTTCATACAGTATATGCTACTCGCTAAATTATTGTTGGATTTTCTCAGAAGTAACACAAACATTTATATAAGTGTAATATAAATGGTGTGTCAACTTTAATAGGCCTATTCCATTAAAACATACATGGGGTCCAAGGAAGATACTTTTGAAAGTAAACAAATGCAAAGTTGAGTTAAAAACCAGATTTCAGAAAATATGGTTCATCCATAGATGTTTATTAAATTGCCTTCCTGGGATCCGGGGTATGTTTTAATATAGTAGCCCTCATATACTACTGCTGTACAATATTTTCAGATATTGGGTGTTACTTACTTTAAAACCCACCAAATCTTTTTGTGGTACAACTTTAAAACACACCAACAGCAAAATGAGTCGTTTTTATCACCTGTCATTCCCAACTTGTGCTAGTGGTTCTTTATATAGAGGATCTTACATGCGTACTCATTCATTATTGAATTTATTAAACGAGTTGGCAAAATGATATCATGCGATGCTTTTGCTGAGCATTATATAATTTTTGCTGACGAGTTTAATAAATTCAATTATGAATGAGAACGAATGTTAGATTCTATTTATCACATAACTCACATATCAACTTTTATTGCATTTTGCCTGTCACTTATTTTGCCTGTCACTTTTAACACGCGAAACCGACATAAACCATGGGAATTTGATCATAGTCATTATCGATTTTCTTTTTTGACAGTGCATACTAGGCTTATTTGCATACTTATATAACTAGTGGTATATCGAACATGTAGAAGGGTGTTATTCCACTCCCACACCGTAAGTTATGTGATAAAAACCAATATTACACATCTTGTGCTAGGGGGACTCCTACATTTTACCCAATTTTTGCTCATTGAGATCTTACAACCCAGTCTCGACCAACATGTGCTAAGGGGCACAGTCCCCATTCAGAATGGCCAAAATGCAGTAAAGTGCCTTTAATACATGTATATCAACTACTTTATATTGTAAGTGAGGAAATTTTGATTCTTAAGATGGTGGGAGGTATACAGTACTGGTTCTACCCAGGAAAAGCGGGTGGTCTGCCTCCACCACAAAAAAATTTACAGTCATATATAACCTTACATGTGTTGAAAATGACGTAAAACACCATACAAACAAACATATAAAGCAGAAACTAAACTCCTGAATTTGTTTTATCTTCAGAGCACATGCAACAGTATGAAAATGGTGTTTGGTTATTTTTATTTCTTGAAAAACAAATTGATACTTGGTGTGTTTCTGTGTTTAGTTGTGTGTAGGTCATAGCTCTGTGTTATAGTTTAGTAGTGTCACAAACAAACTTGTATATTGATTTAATATTTATATTAGAATTAGACATGTAGAAACATTTACAGAAGATTTTTAGCACAGATTATCCGTTTACAAGTAAATATATTATTTACATGTATGATTTGTATATCCATAGCATATGAAAATGCTGTCTTTCCTGAAAACTGACTTGCTGTATTCAAATAAATTAGGTGGTTAAATAAGATAATGTTTAACAAAAAGAAAAGGTTATGTTTATATTAGATGTAGGAACTGTCAGATTATTATTTATGAGTCTAAAGCTCTTTTTCTACACCGCGGTCAAGGAACCCATCTTCATAGTTGACTTTGCCAGCATCGACTCAATGCAGGCAAGTTTGGAAAGAGAGAGCTACAGATATCTTCATATACATGTACTACTGTTAGATTTAACCTTGTAGAATTATTAAGATGTTACAGATCAACATTGTTCCATAGTGCTGTACATGTAGTTCATGTGATAATTGAAAAATAGTGATGATTTGTTTTCTAAGCTTTAATAGCAAATGTTCCTGTCAACTCTTTTTGTTTTGTTTTCGCACTGGAATTTTAATCATTTTAATTCATTGTTTTTGAACCATCAAATAATAGTTTGCTTGACTGTGATTCGTAGCAACATTTATTGGTTTTGAACTGTCAACCTGTAGTTTGCTGACTGATTCATCATCATGGCAAAGAAGAATAGTGAAAGGTCAGTTTGCAGAGGGAGCTGTTATAATGTTAAAATGTTAATAATGCATGTTTAATAGAGATTGTTTGCCATATATTGTTACTTCAAGAAGGTATTTAACTTTAATATGTTCTAGTTAATCATTCTAGTTGAAAAATGAAAAATAAGTATTGACATGCCAACATTTCTAGCGATAAGTAACAATTTACCAACTCTGGTTTCACAGTGTAATGTAAGATAAGGGCAATACCCACTTTATGACGATAGGAAACTTTTGACAAAACCTGGTTTCAAAATTCACAAAACGTTGTTTTGACATGCCAACATTTCTAGCGATAAGTAACAATTTACCAACTCTGGTTTCACAGTGTAATGTAAGATAAGGGCAATACCCACTTTATGACGATAGGAAACTTTTGACAAAACCTGGTTTCAAAGTTCTCAAAACGTTGTTTTGACATGCCAACATTTCTAGCGATAAGTAACAATTTACCAACTCTGGTTTCACAGTGTAATGTAAGATAAGGGCAATACCCACTTTATGACGATAGGAAACTTTTGACAAAACCTGGTTTTAAAATTCACAAAACGTTGTTTTGACATGCCAACATTTCTAGCGATAAGTAACAATTTACCAACTCTGGTTTCACAGTGTAATGTAAGATAAGGGCAATACCCACTTTATGACGATAGGAAACTTTTGACAAAACCTGGTTTCAAAGTTCTCAAAATGTTGTTTTGACATGCCAACATTTCTAGCGATAAGTAACAATTTACCAACTCTGGTTTCACAGTGTAATGTTAGATAAGGGCAATACCCACTTTATGATGATAGGAAACTTTTGTCAAAACCTGGTTTCAAAATTCACAAAACGTTGGATGAAACTTTGAACTAGTGGAACACTTCAAGGTGTGTTTTCAGTGATACCAGATTCAAACTGTTGTGAAGAATAAACAATGAATGGTTTTTGATTAGAATATTTAGAAACCTACACCAGAGACCACCTCTATAAAGAGCCCACTTTCTTTAAACAATATGTAAGTAGAATAACACCTGTGCAACATGGCCACCTTTCATTACAATCTACTATTTCTCTTTAGAAACCGCTGTTTCTGTTCCATTGTATCACTGAATACAGGGTTGACTGGATTGTTTTAATGATAAGGGGGCATTTAGTGTTAGCCATGTTGGGCCGTCCGAGTGTCTATCCCAAAAAATCTGTGTGTCAATCTCGTCCCACACTAAAAGTCTTTTCAACCGATTGTTTCGAAACTTTACAGGATGCTTACCTATAATGTCAAGATGTTAATATTGATTTAGCGTCACAATCGACTTAGTATTACCGGAGTAACGTCCTTTTTTCTTCGAATTTTACGTTAAAATATCTTGTGTGTTTGTCATCTCCCACATTTTTCAACCAATTGTTTCAAAATTTTACAGGATGCTTACCTATGATGTCTAGATGTGCCTGTCAATTCCGTGTCGAACTCGACCTTGAACACAACTCATTTGGAATTATGGCCCTTTTTTCTTAAAATTTTACGTTTTCAGTTATTGTTTTCAGTAGGGGTAGTTTTCCATGGACACATTTCTAGTTTTTAGCTCTTCCAGAGCTTATGCCGTGGTGCGGCGTCCGGCGTCCGGCCATCTGTCCGTAAACTTTTATTTGTAGCGACAACTCCTCTGAAACTACTGGATGGATATTCATGAAACTTTACAGAAATGTTGCCCATAAAGAAAAGAAATAGTCACTACAAACTTGTATTTTAAAACTCTATTTTTAGCTTTGGCGGCCATCTTGGATTTTACATCAACATGAATTTTTGCTAGGATCAACTAATCCTAGCAAAAATTCATGTTGATGTAAAATCAAAGATGGCCGCCAAAGCTAAAAATAGAGTTTTAAAATGAAAAGTTTGTAGCGACTATTTCTTGAAAACTATAAGTGATATTGATATGGGACTTTTTCTAAAATGATACTTGACGAATTTTCATGAAACTTCACAGGAATGTTGCTCTTAATGTCTAATTGATCCTAGCAAAATTTCAGGTCGGCTGGAAATTCAAGATGGCCGCCACGGTTAAAAATAGATTTTCAAAAAACAAGTCTGTAGCGACTACTTCCTGAAATCAAAATCAATCAGTAGAGCTTCAGGGTCATTGACCTCTTGTCTTAATTTGTTATTCAACTAAAAACAGTAGCATGAACTTCTGAATAATAATGAATATTTTTTACATAATAAGTTGTCGCAAATTTGTAACTCATATACGTTCTAGTATATTTGTAATGTGTGGCAATGTGGGTGGTTTGACATGCAGTGGTGAGGTTGGAAGTTTTTATTAATTTTTGATGCATTTGGTGCCATGTGATGATTAACAATCTTGGTTTGTAAATTGTTTTCAGGATTTTGAACAATTACGTTTGTTACGTTTTACAACTCCATTTGCTGTGTACCAGTATATCCTAAGGGGACGCTAACTGGGTTGTCCCATATACTGGGCAGATAAAGCAAGAGGAGGAATCTATAGCAGATATGCATACAAACAATGTGAATGTTATTTGTATTTGATCCATACTATCTTTAATACCATGGAAGTCTGCCATGAATATTTGTGTTCACTGCCCTGGCAAGTGTTATATACAGGGTATGATTTACTGCCACTCCTGCTGTACAAGTTGGTCCTAAGTCACGATACTGTACCACAGGTGTACGCTGCCTACACAATTAGTGTACTAAAGTTAATTGACCCCATGTAATTCATGGGTACCGTAAGAATAGGGCCAATGCTTTGGGCTATTCCATTTAAACATGCATGAGACTAAAGAAAGGCACTTTTGAAATTGAACACACACCCATAGATGCAAAATTGAGTTTAAAGAAGAAAAAAAATATAAAATAGGTTACACCCGTAGATATTTATTAAATTGCCTTCTTGGAGTCTAGGAGTCCAGGATATGCTTTAATGGAATAGCCCTTATCCAGGCAAAAGGATAAAATCCCTCCGAATTCAAATTCATTTTGTCATTTTTGCCATGTTCATTTAAGGTCTTCATCATCCCTGTTCTGTTTCAAGTGCCACTGGAGTGGCGGCCAAAATTAATGATTGTGGCTCCAGCAAAAATGTGTTTACAAGAGCATTTGCAACAACTCTGCAGTTCTGCAAGAAGGTTCTAGACTCATTCAACATGTGTTTTTATCTAGATGTAAATGGAGAGTGGGCCTTGAATGTTCATTCCTGTTGGCGATATATAACCTTTTATGTGTTGGTGTGCCATAAAAAAATACACAATTCAACACAAATCTTTGTACTGGTATACAAATTTGCACATATTTAACTCAAAAGGAAGTTCTTTTTCTTTTACTGCAAACATGTAATGCATCTGTAGTTTACATAGTTACATTCACTGTGATTAGTGAGTTTAATATGGAAAGCATCATGGGAAACTTTAAAAGTTGTATATCAAATGTAAACTTTTACTTTCAGGTTTATTTTAGAGTTGTATTAACCAATGTTAAGTTGTTTTTTTTATCATGAACACAGTAATATGTTATATCTGGAAATAATCTTCAACATTTCTTTAATCTACGAAAAACTCTTTATAAAAGATAAAGAAAAGACTTGTTTACAATATAGTTTCATTGTATTTTAAAGATTGATCACAAAACATTCTCATGATATGACAAAAATATTTCTCAGATTTGTAGATGTTTTAATGTATTAAAAACAGCAACCATGACAACAACCATTTGGTAGGATCACAAACTTGATAACACTATAAGAAATATGATTTTCACCAGAGTTTGAGAAACAAAGTGCTTGATTGGTAAACTGTTAAAGGGACACTTGTCAAGCTTGAAGTTTTTATCAAGCATTAAAGTTAGCATCTCGATTTATTAATCCATTATCATTTTCATATTAAACATGCTTGCATATAATTAAATAACATTTTGTGTTTTCATGTTTTCTTCTACCGTATGTTAAAATATAGTATTACAGCAATATAATCAACAGTTAGTATGCAAAACATAATTTGCTTCATACTATTCCTGTAATTAATATTAATGATTGAACAAGTACAAGTTATGTAGGAAAACTAATGGGACGCCGCAAGTTTTTAAACTATCAAGATTGCCGTGTCCCTTTAAAGCTGTTAACTGATTTATTGGCCATTAGATAGCAGATGTTCTAGTATAAGAACAGTAGTTGCTACTTTTATAAAAAAAATAGATCATATATTCCAAAGTAAACATTGATACAACTATGCTTCTATTAAAGAGGCACTACCTATATCTACGCGATTTTTAATGTAAAATATTAAATACTCAATATTACTGCATTTATATGTGTACAAAGCTATTTTATGAGTATTCTAAGAAGAAACATGGTTCGTATTCCAGTTCTGTAAATTATTAATTATGATCAAAACAATATCTTGAATAAAATGCTGCCCAGCCGTTTATTCCTGCCGGAGAACTACGAGTTTTTACGATTTTCTTGGACATGCGCAATGCGATTACAAACTATTCGGCGCAGTTCCGGTAGCAAACGAATCGATCGGAACTCTTCGCTAATCAGACGAGGTAGTTCCGATTGTAAACGAATAAGATCGGAAAATCTCCGCAATCGGCTTGTCTAAAACAATTACGAATACAATTTCAAAAATCCGATCTTTTCGATCCTGTTTTTCCCCAGCAAAATGCATGTTACATTGGGTGAAATTATTGCCATTTACCTTTTTCATAGTCCTCTTTATAATTAAGTAAAGTTTATATCAATTGGTGGACACAAAGATATAGGTAGAGCCTCTTTAATGGTTAAAATATTTGTGTTGTAATCTTAAAATTGATATTTCTGTCAGTGGAAAACTTGTGTTCGGCCTTTAATATTTACAAAGTTGTATTCAGTAGATATTACAAAGAAGAGTTCAGTTGGACAACTATTTTCAAAATATGGCGAATTAACACTATTGTGCTCTCTAAAGGGACACATGGCAATCTTGATTTTTTAAAAACTTGCGGCATTATGTTAGTTTTTTCACAAAAATTGCATTTGTTCAGTCATTAATATTAATTATAAGAATAGTATAAAGCAAACTGTTTTTGCATATTACTAACTGTTGATTACATTACACCAATAATATATTTAAACCTATGATAGAATAACCAAGAAAAATTGAAAACTTTAAAATCATATTTAAATGCATGCGGATTTAAAGTCAAAATAATACTGGATTAATAAATTGAGAAGCTTGATAAAGACTTCAAGATTGCTATATGTCCCTTTAATGTTAAAAATGTTAAATAGTTTTTGTATAATGATTTGTTTCCATGTGGATATATTTTGTATATACATGTAGTTCCTTGCAGGGCACCTAAGATCCCAACACAAATAGTCATACTGTTTGGCATTTTTCATCTTATGATGGAGTACTAGTGGTATTTATTAATTATGAATAACTTGTTTACCTGTCAAATGGTACAAAGATTGTAAAAAATGACTTGTAAGATATATTTCTTGTTACAATAAACCGTATATATATATAATTGATCAACTGTGTTACTGTTCAGTTTTTCTCCTGATATTGTCTCACCTTTTTGAATAACAAGGTAAATGGAGTGTCATCTATAGAATATGCAGCAACTTTGCAGTTATGCAAGTTAGTAGGTTCTAGGCCCATTATTTTATCTTGATGTAAATGGAGGATGAGCCTGGCATGTTCATTCCTGTTAGGCGCCATATAACCTTCATGTGTTGGTGCGCTGTACAACCTTATTCAATTCATTTCGAAGAACAAGGGGAGTCTTGTTACTTTTTCATTGGTGAAGGGGCCAACATTCAGTTCTTGAGTGTAACTGTTTCTCATGAGAGTCCTGTCCTAGATTAACGGTGTGTGTGTACTTCTAAGATTTATAGTCCCTTTGCCTTTTAACCAATAGGACATCATAAAGGTATAGGCACAATAGAGTCTGGACTGTATTACTAGATTAACCAAACGAATCATTAATATATTGGGCAGTAAAGCTCAACCACGCAGAGTGGTTTCACAGATGACTTGACTTTTACGCAGAGATGACTTGACTTTTACAGCCCTGTGTGGTTTCCGGGTGTCCCGTTTGGTCACGGGGCAAAGAATAGGGCCACTGCAGATCCCTTTGGAGGGGTAGGCAGAGGGGTAGAATTCCCCCAAATTCATGTTTATTTTATCATTTTTTGTTCATGTTCTTTAAAGGTCTTCATCATGATCCCTGCATTGTTTCAGGTGCCATCTCGCTCACATCAAAAGAGCAGTGGCAGAAAAACAATAAACGTGGCTCCAGCGTAAATGGAGTTTTTACGATAGAGTTTGCAGCATCTCTGCAGTTCAGGGTGAGAATGTTCTAGGCCCATTTTCCATATTTTATCTCGATGTACATGGAAGATGAGCCTGGCATGTTCATGCCTGTTAGGCGCCATATAACCTGTAATGTGTTGGTGCGCCTTAAAACCCCAATTCAATTGACTTTTACGTGTTATGAACTTCGTCAATGTAACATTATTTGCATTTAACCTTCTTTAAGAAACTGCATGCACTAGATAACCAAATGTTGTTAATACAAGCTTGAATAAGTTAATAAAAATATTTGTTCTATGAGAAACAAAGGAGTTATATCCGTTGAATTATTAAACATATTCTATAGTAAGCATTGCAAACACTAACGCCTTCATATTTCATCCATATTTCATCCAATCTTTACTAGCCCCGTGTGGTTCCCGGGTGCCCCCGTTTGTTCATGGGGCAAAGAATAGGGCCACTGTAGATCCCTTTGGAGGGGTAGGCAGAGGGGTCGAATTCCCCACAAATTTATGTTCATTTTATCATTTTTTGTTCATGTTCATTAAAGGTCTTCATCATGATCCCTGCATTGTTTCAGGTGCTATCTCGCTCACATCAAAAGAGCAGTGGCAGAAAAACAATAACGTGGCTCCAGCGTAAATGGAGTTTCTACGATAGAATTCAGATAGCAGTTCAGGGTGAGAAGGTTCTAGGCCCATTTTCCATATTTTATCTCGATGTACATGGAAGATGAGCCTGGCATGTTCATGCCTTTTAGGCACCATATAACCTTTTCATGTGTTGGTGCGCCTTAAAACCCCAATTCAATCTTTACTAAACTGCTTATACCCGGTTGTTGTTGTAACACAGGTTTCTTGCAGTTCGTCCAGATAAGAACTAGTTGCTGAACGGTAAGAGCTTTGGCAGAAACCTAATTAACATGTCGCCAGTTGTCAATCATATATCCATTTCAACCAATCGAGCAAGAACGATACCTCCGACAAACAACAGCACGTGTATAAAGCACGTGCAGCTATGTTATATAAACTATTGTCAATATACTCCGACATCAACAATAGGGCGGAGATATCTAACTACTGGCGACATGTCAATTGAGAAATATCTGTTGGTCTCACGATCTTACTGTTCTTGAAGATAGTAGTATTGACGTCTGGGTTGGATCTCTTATCATACTGATACATGCATTTATCATGGGTCGTCTTAATGTTGTATTCTACTAATTTATAACAGACTTTTAGATTATGAAGAATCCTGCCAAGAAGAATTTTATGACTTTGAGCAAGAAAATCGTTTGTAGTCTTGTGTCAATTGGAAGATGCATCTCTCTTCTAAACAGCAGAACATGTTGACTGCGTGTCTAGTGTAGAGTGGTTTCGGCCTCATGGTTCCTGGTAGTAATTCTGACCAATCATTTTGTTGGTTCTTGCAAAATTCCCTAAAAGCCTTAGGTTTGCGAGAATGCTTCGATTCAGTCTGTCCATTCGTCATTGGATTGCATGAGCACATGTAGCGACCTTTTATATTGAACAATTATGGCAATGCTTTCACAAGGTTCGACTTGAAGTATTAGAAGAATATTTGGAGCTCCATACCTAGCAATAATTTCACTATATAGAACAGCTGCTACTTCTGTTGCTTCCAGCTGCGACAATCATAGCTCTTATGCTGTGTACCTACCATACATACTACCATAAGAGCAATGATTCGCATCCTGAGTGCAGGGGAAGACACGCCGTTAATACCATTCAGAGTAGCTATCAACGACTAGTAAATAAAAATATGTTTATACTTAGTAAGCTACTCAAAATGTCCATTTGCCATCTACTAAAGAAGGAAATTAGGTATAACAGTCGAACATGAAGAACTGCAACATTCACAGAACACAGTTGTCATATCGATAGAAAAAAGTGCAACCGGATCGGGGCTCGAACCCTGGACCCACACACTGGCACATGAGTCCCAGATAGCACATATAAAAAAAACTACTGTTTATTACTTTATATATACAGTAGGTGTATCTTCTTTTTTTTAAACATTAGTTTTGTATATTGCCGCTCAAGTGCCAGCGAACAAACAAGGCAGCATTTATAGGCAATATAAGTATAACATATAGATGATCATGTATATATAAATATAGAAAAGCACCCTGACAATCACCATGCCAGTACCCAATGACTTAGCAGGTCAGAGCAACAAAAGAAAACGAGGGTACGACAAGATAAGGTTTGAGACAAACATCACACACTACAGTCCTTTGAGTATTTAGGTATACAACAATCTGTTAGGTCATCGCACAATCATTTAGAGGAAAACATACTCTGTAAATGGGTCAATCACTAAACATGCAGTGCGTTACAAAATGATAGGATCATAACCTATTTTTAAAGATTGTATGAAAGTGATTATGAACAAAGACTTTACGAAGTTTGCGAATCACGTCACCTTAGAAATCAGGCTGTGCCAGTCATTGTCGCAGAGAGTTCTTAAATCACGGTTACAATAATAAAATTGTGCAAAGGTATTTGAGAAGTTTATGGTAACAGTATACCTGATGTAGTAGCTTTTTAGTTATACAAAGATTACGAATATTAAAGTCCTCAACTGTACTACAAGCTCTAGAAAAACGAATAAGATGAGAAACGTAGACCGCATAAGAAGTTGCTCACGGGAATACCCCCAATCTAAGTGGGAATACTTAACAATATCAAAATTAAAATAATCTCTCTTTAAGTCTTGTCATAGAGTTTGCTAACTGTTTCTAAATTTTCAATAGAGAGATATAAATCGAGAAAAAAGCGACAGTATCTGAAATATTAGCTTTGCTGAGTTGATAATTTAGGATAAATAACACTCATGGGGTATCCGTCTAGTGTAATAGAACGGAAAATATTGTTGCAAGGTTTTAAATGCGTAAACATTGATACAACTATGCTTCTATAAAAATATTTGTGTTGTAATCTTAAAATTGATATTTCTGTCAGTGGAAAACTTGTGTTCGGCCTTTAATATTTACAAAGTTGTATTCAGTAGATATTACAAAGAAGAGTTCAGTTGGACAACTATTTTCAAAATATGGCGAATTAACACTATTGTGCTCTCTAAAGGGACACATGGCAATCTTGATTTTTTAAAAACTTGCGGCATTATGTTAGTTTTTTCACATAAATTGCATTTGTTCAGTCATTAATATTAATTATAAGAATAGTATAAAGCAAACTGTTTTTGCATATTACTAACTGTTGATTACATTACACCAATAATATATTTAAACCTATGATAGAATAACCAAGAAAAATTGAAAACTTTAAAATCATATTTAAATGCATGCGGATTTAAAGTCAAAATAATACTGGATTAATAAATTGAGAAGCTTGATAAAGACTTCAAGATTGCTATATGTCCCTTTAATGTTAAAAATGTTAAATAGTTTTTGTATAATGATTTGTTTCCATGTGGATATATTTTGTATATACATGTAGTTCCTTGCAGGGCACCTAAGATCCCAACACAAATAGTCATACTGTTTGGCATTTTTCATCTTATGATGGAGTACTAGTGGTATTTATTAATTATGAATAACTTGTTTACCTGTCAAATGGTACAAAGATTGTAAAAAATGACTTGTAAGATATATTTCTTGTTACAATAAACCGTATATATATATAATTGATCAACTGTGTTACTGTTCAGTTTTTCTCCTGATATTGTCTCACCTTTTTGAATAACAAGGTAAATGGAGTGTCATCTATAGAATATGCAGCAACTTTGCAGTTATGCAAGTTAGTAGGTTCTAGGCCCATTATTTTATCTTGATGTAAATGGAGGATGAGCCTGGCATGTTCATTCCTGTTAGGCGCCATATAACCTTCATGTGTTGGTGCGCTGTACAACCTTATTCAATTCATTTCGAAGAACAAGGGGAGTCTTGTTACTTTTTCATTGGTGAAGGGGCCAACATTCAGTTATTGAGTGTAACTGTTTCTCATGAGAGTCCTGTCCTAGATTAACGGTGTGTGTGTACTTCTAAGATTTATAGTCCCTTTGCCTTTTAACCAATAGGACATCATAAAGGTATAGGCACAATAGAGTCTGGACTGTATCACTAGATTAACCAAACGAATCATTAATATATTGGGCAGTAAAGCTCAACCACGCAGAGTGGTTTCACAGATGACGACTTTTACGCAGAGATGACTTGACTTTTACAGCCCTGTGTGGTTCCCGGGTGCCCCGTTTGGTCACGGGGCAAAGAATAGGGCCACTGCAGATCCCTTTGGAGGGGTAGGCAGAGGGGTCGAATTCCCCACAAATTCATGTTCATTTTATCATTTTTTGTTCATGTTCATTAAAGGTCTTCATCATGATCCCTGCATTGTTTCAGGTGCTATCTCGCTCACATCAAAAGAGCAGTGGCAGAAAAACAATAACGTGGCTCCAGCGTAAATGGAGTTTCTACGATAGAATTCAGATAGCAGTTCAGGGTGAGAAGGTTCTAGGCCCATTTTCCATATTTTATCTCGATGTACATGGAAGATGAGCCTGGCATGTTCATGCCTTTTAGGCACCATATAACCTTTTCATGTGTTGGTGCGCCTTAAAACCCCAATTCAATCTTTACTAAACTGCTTATACCCGATTGTTGTTGTAACACAGGTTTCTTGCAGTTCGTCCAGATAAGAACTAGTTGCTGAACGGTAAGAGCTTTGGCAGAAACCTAATTAACATGTCGCCATTTGTCAATCATATATCCATTTCAACCAATCGAGCAAGAACGATACCTCCGACAAACAACAGCACGTGTATAAAGCACGTGCAGCTATGTTATATAAACTATTGTCAATATACTCCGACATCAACAATAGGGCGGAGATATCTAACTACTGGCGACATGTCAATTGAGAAATATCTGTTGGTCTCACGATCTTACTGTTCTTGAAGATAGTAAAGGAATGCCACGTATATAGGCAGGGAAAGGCAGGCGTTTCAGCACGATTTAGGGGTTATGGGAAAGAAAATGCATGCTGTGAGATCCTTTCATCCTTTATTAGTCCTGCAGAATCAAATTGCCATACAAACACGGAGAGTACACTGGACGAGACACACTACACTAATGTGAGCGATGTCTGGCTTATTTTAAAAATATTACGATTACACCCTGTTACACAGGTCATAACATCTCGGACAAGATTGAAAACCAAATTAGAACAAACATACCCCTTCATTAACTTGAATGAACCACTCTTACCCGATATCTTGGTATTTTACAATGGTAAATGGACATCTTTACCCTTTCCTGCATGTACTACAGAGTACCATTCGTTCGTGCGCTCATCGAGGTGTTTAAATAACCAACGAGCTGAGACCGGTAGAAACAAATCCTTTTATTTCTCCGGTAGAGACAGTTTTACAGTTTCCATCCTGACCATCATTACACACTCCTGGTTAATTTTGTGCTGGAACCAGATCTCATGCAGATCTGAATTCGTTTTAAGAAATACTTAATCCTGCTTGATGTGCGTAATTTTGTTTTATCACGTCGTTTTGCAGTCTGTTCATCTGGTTTCTGATCCTGTACATTGTGAGACATTTCGTTAACATCTATTTCTTGGATTGATAACGGACTAACCTTTTAGATAAGCGTTTTGTTTTGCCGTCTTAAGATGCTGCTGTTGGTTTTGTCCGTTTGAAGGCCTTTGTGGAACATCTTAGTGTCCTCAAAGATAAAGAGGATTTTCATTCGCTTCAGTAGTTGTTCCTTCCCCTACAATTTCCTCTGGATCCAACTCATTTTCTTTATGTAGTAATTCATCTGATGGCTTGGTTGGTCTGTCATCAGGATCATAGTAATGCTTAAGGCGCATGGCATTGACAATATATTTTACTTCTTTGTTCGTTTGAATGATCCCATGATGGTTGTTTATAATTACCAATCTATTTCCGATAAAGCTTTGGAGCTTTATCTATTTCGACATTTGGTCAATGGACGTTTGGTACACTAAAGCCATACCCTTTCTTCGAGTGTGACGTCTGGGTTGGATCTCTTATCATACTGATACATGCATTTATCATGGGTCGTCTTAATGTTGTATTCTACTAATTTATAACAGACTTTTAGATTATGAAGAATCCTGCCAAGAAGAATTTTATGACTTTGAGCAAGAAAATCGTTTGTAGTCTTGTGTCAATTGGAAGATGCATCTCTCTTCTAAACAGCAGAACATGTTGACTGCGTGTCTAGTGTAGAGTGGTTTCGGCCTCATGGTTCCTGGTAGTAATTCTGACCAATCATTTTGTTGGTTCTTGCAAAATTCCCTAAAAGCCTTAGGTTTGCGAGAATGCTTCGATTCAGTCTGTCCATTCGTCATTGGATTGCATGAGCACATGTAGCGACCTTTTATATTGAACAATTATGGCAATGCTTTCACAAGGTTCGACTTGAAGTATTAGAAGAATATTTGGAGCTCCATACCTAGCAATAATTTCACTATATAGAACAGCTGCTACTTCTGTTGCTTCCAGCTGCGACAATCATAGCTCTTATGCTGTGTACCTACCATACATACTACCATAAGAGCAATGATTCGCATCCTGAGTGCAGGGGAAGACACGCCGTTAATACCATTCAGAGTAGCTATCAACGACTAGTAAATAAAAATATGTTTATACTTAGTAAGCTACTCAAAATGTCCATTTGCCATCTACTAAAGAAGGAAATTAGGTATAACAGTCGAACATGAAGAACTGCAACATTCACAGAACACAGTTGTCATATCGATAGAAAAAAGTGCAACCGGATCGGGGCTCGAACCCTGGACCCACACACTGGCACATGAGTCCCAGATAGCACATATAAAAAAAACTACTGTTTATTACTTTATATATACAGTAGGTGTATCTTCTTTTTTTTAAACATTAGTTTTGTATATTGCCGCTCAAGTGCCAGCGAACAAACAAGGCAGCATTTATAGGCAATATAAGTATAACATATAGATGATCATGTATATATAAATATAGAAAAGCACCCTGACAATCACCATGCCAGTACCCAATGACTTAGCAGGTCAGAGCAACAAAAGAAAACGAGGGTACGACAAGATAAGATTTGAGACAAACATCACACACTACAGTCCTTTGAGTATTTAGGTAGACAACAATCTGTTAGGTCATCGCACAATCATTTAGAGGAAAACATACTCTGTAAATGGGTCAATCACTAAACATGCAGTGCGTTACAAAACGATAGGATCATTACCTATTTTTAAAGATTGTATGAAAGTGATTATGAACAAAGACTTTACGAAGTTTGCGAATCACGTCACCTTAGAAATCAGGCTGTGCCAGTCATTGACGCAGAGAGTTCTTAAATCACGGTTACAATAATAAAATTGTGCAAAGGTATTTGAGAAGTTTATGGTAACGGTATACCTGATGTAGTAGCTTTTTAGTTATACAAAGATTACGAATATTAAAGTCCTCAACTGTACTACAAGCTCTAGAAAAACGAATAAGATGAGAAACGTAGACCGCATAAGAAGTTGCTCACGGGAATACCCCCCAATCTAAGTGGGAATACTTAACAATATCAAAATTAAAATAATCTCTCTTTAAGTCTTGTCATAGAGTTTGCTAACTGTTTCTAAATTTTCAATAGAGAGATATAAATCGAGAAAAAAGCTGGGGGTTTTAAACCGGTTCTAGGGTGACCAAACCTCACACTTACCCTACTGTCATCCCATTAAAACAGGACAGTGTAAATAAAGAAATCCCCGCCATGATCTAATCTCTAACCAACAAGGCAGCAGCAATAGGCAATATAAGTAAAACACAAATATGCTTGTGTAAATATAATACAAAAAAAACAACAATAGCATAGAAAGCCATAATGAAGGTACTATATGACTTGGCAGAAGCCAGAGCAACAAGAGAATACACCATTAAGGGCACGACAAGAACATCAAACGCCACCGTCCCAATGGGCTTTAGGTGGGCGTCATCATAGGGTCCACAGCCTGTCCGGTCATCGTACAATTAAAGAGAAAAGCATAGTGGCGAACTGTAAAAGGGAAAAGGGTCCACCACCAAGCATGCAGTACGTTGCAAAATGATAGGATCATAACCACTTTTGATAAACTTTTTAACAAGTTTAACATTCTACGTAAAACATGCAAACTCTCTATATATATAAACGTTGGACTCCGAGCAAACTTGATAGTCCATGGGTTAGCTATCATTAATAACAATAAAGAACAAGAGGGCCTATGGATGCTCTCGGTACAAGCTCTTATATCAAGGGGTTTGTTTCATCATTAAATTCCTTTCAATACCTTTTACAAGTGCAAAACACAACAACACTCACAACTCAAAATTTAAACCCACGACCCATGATAACAATAAAAAAAGAGTAAAATAAACAAGAAACTTTACATGCAACCTTTAGAAAAACTAAACAACAAAAATTGCACCCAAACAGGAAACAATAATAACCAAAGCACTGAAAGTGCTGAATGCGGCGGGGTTTGTGTAACGGACAAAATCGGAATAATATGAACATTATGGTGGCATGTGGCTGCCATGAACTAAACTTAAGTTGACATAAATTATCGTGACTTTATGGTCATTTTCTTGCGACTTTTCGTGATAATTTCTCTTTTAAGGTGACATAATTTCACGAATATAAAAATAAAAAGCACGATAAAATATCTCAACAATTAATAAAAAGTCGCGATAATGCTTCAACGTGCCATTCAAATAACGACTTAAGATATCTAAAAATAGACTTTTGCGGAAGACCTTTGTCGAGTTTACTTGTTGGCCCCCTGCTATATTTATGGTAAAAAAAAGAGTATGGTATTACACCTTTTTTAGTATTTTATAGATATTACAATACTATATATCATTGGAAAGCTCAGAATATGTATGCATATTCTAAAACAATAAAGATATTTAAATTTGGATGCGAAATTAGCGATGTATTAATTGTGCAACACACAAAACCATCAGAATCACAAAATTGCCTTATTCTGATGGCTAAAAACACGTGGTCCTCACGTAAATGACAGAAACTATCCGCATAACCAAAAGTCTATTTTTAGATTTTGAATGGCACGTTGAAGCATTATCGCGACATTTTATTAATATCTGAGATATTTTATCGTGCTTTTTATTTTTATATTCGTGAAATTATGTCGCCTTAAAAGAGAAATTATCACGAAAAGTCGCAATAAAATGACCATAAAGTCACAATAATTTATGTCAACTTAAATTAAGTGCGTGGCAGCCACATGCCACCATAGAACATGCCATGAATAACAAAGTGCAGGAAAAATGAATATAAATGGGGGAAAATAGCACACGACGCGAGTTGTTCTTGCCATTGTTTGCATCTTGTTAATTGGTACAGCGTTCTGTTCCGGTGGGAATGCATCCCCTCCCCCGCCCCACCCCACCTCTGCCTTTCTGTTCTTGTACACTTTCAATTTCTTTTGTTTTCTTACTTAATTTTTGATTCGGTGGTTCCACTACTCCCCCCCCCCCCCCCCCCCCCCCCCCCCCCCCCACCCCGCCCCAACCCACATCTACCTTTCTGTTCTTGTACATTTTCAATTTCTTTTGTTTTCTTACTTAATTTTTGATTCGGTGGTTCCACTACTCCGGCCGATAAAAGGCTCTGGGTATTGTTTAACCACTTACAGGATATGTTATATGCTTTTTAATTTAGTCTTTTGGCTGTTACTTGTGATACGCAAGCTTCATAACCGTTGCTCCCAACTAAATTCCATTATGTTTATTTCGCTCTTCGGGGCATTTAATTTTATTAGATACTGGGACCATACGCCGTACGAAATGGGGAAGCAAATAACTCCATGTCCACCGCCGTATGCATGCCATCTTCGGGATGGTTAAAATTGTGTACTATTGATTTTATGAATATTTAGTTCTGCTCAACCCGGTGCTAGAGGGCGTGAGCGGTAGTTAGCATATTTCACTACCGCTCATGAACAGTCTCAATCAAACCGAGACCGCAATATTTCGTATGTGTCGTGCTCAGCCGTTTCCAAAGGTCCATTATCATACTCTTTTTTTTATAGCACAGTGGCGTTGCTTGTGCAGTGTGGCGACAGTAAAACGTCTCCCCGCGCTTGCAATCATGCAGTACTGTTATTCATTCGATCTTTGGAGATCGCTGAGCCCGATACTTATATTTAGTTATCGGTGGTACATTTTCAATTTCTTTTGTTTTCTTACTTAATTTTTGATTCGGTGGTTCCACTACTCCGGCCGATAAAAATCTCTAGGTATTGTTAAACCACTTATAGGATATGTTGTCTGCTTTTTAGTTTACTTTTGGCTATTACTTGTGATACGCAAGCTTCATAACCGCTGCTCCCAACTAAATTCCATTATGTTTATTTCGCTCTTCGGGACAATTAATTTTATTAGATACTGGGACCATACGCCGTACGACATGGGGAAGCAAATAACTCCATGTCCACCGCCGTATGCATGCCTCTTCGGGATGTTTAAAATTGTGTACTATTGATTTTATGAATATTGAGTTCTGCTCAACCCGGGGCTAGAGGGCGTGAGCGGTAGCTAGCATATATCACTACCGCTCATGAACAGTCTCAATCAAACCGAGACTGTAATATTTCGTATGCGTCGTGCTCGGCCGTTTCCAAAGGTCCATTATCATGCTCTTTTTTTAAATACAGGAGATATAACGATAACTATATTTCTATATATGCTATATTCCAATACAATAACAATCCAGTGGTGTCTAAACATGTTTCATCATTTCGTCTTATCATTAATAATAAGTCACTGACATCGTGAATCACTAACAACCTTTCGAAATAATTGTAGATATATACAATTATACATAAGACAGCAATAATCATCATGTTGTTTTCACGTTCTATCTGAAGTAAAATCAAATAAAACAATGCCGTAACAAGAACGTTTTCGCCAATGTGATCAACTATTTATTAGGTTAAACACGGCAAATTCTGTAGACACAATTTATATATTGGCATTTGGGATATTATTGTGTTCCTATTACATACATAATTACAAACTCCCGCAGTGGTTACTTCCCCTTTCTGTTACAGTAATTAGTGGCTACACTATCCCTGCGAGGAGGTTGACATAGTTCGTCTTAGTTTAAGTCAGTTCTTCTCATTTCATTCAGTTCATGCAAAATGTATCTATTGAATAATCTGAATGCTGTTCGGCTGCCACTTATGTGCTGTTTTAGCTCAAAAATCTGACCAGCCTTCAATTTTTGGTATACAATTATGTTGACATGGTAGCGGGGAGTTTGCTCTACGCCGCAACAAATGAAAAATTAAAAAAAAAAGCAGTTTACCTCCAGTACCAATAGGATTTGAACCGACGGTCCTAGTTTCCCAGTGTACACGAAGTAATTTAAAGATTTTTCTATGGCTGCCATCTTGGATGTTGCTATGATCTACTTTTAATAAATTTGAAAAACATTCACCTAAGGATCATCCATGTGAAGTTTGGTCAAAATTGACCAAGTGGTTTTTGAGAAGAAGATTTTTAAAAAAATAAATCCCGATATATAAGTCTATGTAAAACATGTGATCCCTGGGTGGGGCCAAATGTGACCCCGTGATCATCATTTGATATAACTTGGTAGAGGACCATAAGCTTATTGTAAATGGGAAATATTAAACCTCTGGCTCTTGCAGTTTCAGGGGAAAAGATTGGGCGGGCCAAATGTGACCCCAAGTTCACCATTTGAGCAAACTTGGTAAATGACCATAACCTTATAGCAGATGCAAAATATTAAACCTCTGGCTCTTATAGTTTCAGACAAGAAGATTTTTTTTAAGTTTTTCCCTATATAAGTCTGTAAAACATGTGACCTGTGGAGGGAGGCCAAATGTGACCATCCCATTTGAACAAGCTCTGGCTCTCGTAGTTTCGTAGTAGAAGATCGTTTTAAAAATTTTCCCTATATAAGTCTATGTAAAACATGTGACCCCTGTCAGTGTCACCATTTGAATAAACTTAGTAGAAAACCATCAGCTAATACTATATGTAATACAAGAGAGTTCTGTGTTCTGTGCGATAGTTACTTTGTAGTATGACACGCTACGCCCCTGTATGTGATTAAGTGACAGTACCTTTTTTTTGTGCATCTGTAGAGCAGACGCTCCCTAGTCAACGGACATATTTACCACTTCGTTTCAAATATACTTTATTTACAATATCAAGGGCGTGGCTGTGCCTAAATCAATGTGTAGGCACCAGGTCTAGTGAGGTCCGGGGCATGCCCCCCGGGATATGTTTGTTTAAAGGAAGCCAAGTCCTACATTCTGACGGTATTTTAAGCATCAAACAATATGTTTTTAGCGAATTCAAGCTTTTCTAGGCCTTTCTAATCTCCGATTTCACAAAAAAAACATGAAAACAGAACAAACAACATATATTAATATGAAAACATATCTTCTAAAAATATTTGGCTATATCCAATTTCACCTCACCTCGCCAACTCATTGCCAAACTGTTCATATCTGTAGCATACGCAGCGAAAATCTCTGTTGCCATTTCAGGCTGTAGATTGGCTACTCTAGCTGGCACTAAAAACGCTCTTCGTTTTTTAGAATTCGAGTTTCTAACTCTTGCAGCAACTGTCTGAAAAGACGTTGTACACTGTGACCCGCCAATAATCAGAGGTAGTTTCAAGGTCGGGATTGGCTCGGTGTTGCTGTTTGCCTGCCATCTTTGGTTTGCTGGGCTCAATTTGGAAATCCGTGCAATGCTAGATGTTTTCTCGAAAAATGAATTCCAAACCAAAGGGTCAGCTAGTTCGTCAGTGACCACCTTGGTCTCCGCCACTGCCTCCATAATGTCCATATCTACTTTTGAAGCAAATTGGTCAGCGCGACGGTTTTACTAAGGATATGTTCGGCTACAACAAGGGCGATTATAAAGTCGAATCTTAGAATTGCAGCAATGTATTGTCCTGCCTTGTCATCACCGTATTCATGTAGGGTTTCAAGCGTATAACAACAACTAGAAACGCATTTTTGAATGTGTTCAGAGCATCCGCACGGCTTGACCATCGTGTTTCACACAGGGTTTTGAGCTTGGTTCGTTGGTCCTTCTGCTCTTTCGATGCAGCGTCCTGTGCTAACTCGTCCGTAAAGGCATCTAATCGTTTCGCAGAGTAATCAAAGGTGTCTCCGATGTCCTGAACTGTCGACAGCATGGTGCGAACACACGGAATTTTAGAGCTATGCACTAAGCCAGGTTTAGACAGTGAACTTTACAATATCAATGCTTAGCATGCGGTGATCGTTCCCAGTGCCTGAACTGCATTAAATTTTCCGGACATGTTAGAGGCTCTGTTATAGTACGGTGCGCGAATCTTAAGAATGTCCAAACCAGCTTCTTCTAAGTTTTCAGCCAGATTAACGCCTCCTATTGACTTACATTCGACAAAGCCTAGAAATGCTCGAGAACATCACATTTCGAGTCTATACATCTGACACACAATGATAGCTGCTCTTTTGTGGATTTGTCAATGGCTTCATTTCCTATAATTGCAAAGTACGGACTTAGTTTGCAGTCATCAACAAGTTTGTCCTTCATTTGGTCAGCACATATTCCTATTAGTTCATTCTGAATTTCCGGCGAAGTGTACATTGCATTTGCTTTGGTTTGAGTACATCGGATCATCTTATGCCACAGCTCGTAAAATTGCCATGACTTTACTGCTTTCTTCTGTGTGACCCCTTAATGGAATATTTTGATTTCCACACAGCAGTATAACCTCATTATTTTCTGAAGAATGTGTCCATTTTACTCAAGTTTTCTGAAAAGACCACGAGTAAAAATTGCTATCAGCTGACCATATCCATCCACTCACTACCCCCTCCGTTTTTATTGCATTTTTGGCATTTTTTATATTTTTGTTTTCTGGGGACAGTGTGTAGGCACGTGCCTACAGTGCCTATAGGCAGTACGCCTCTGAATATTACATATATTACATAGTAATTAATATGTATGACCAATGCAAAGTAAAGTAAAGTGTATCAGACCTCCGCTGACTGTTCTGGTGACCGCCAACCTATCCTCTCCAGCATCTCAGTGACGCTCGAGTAGAAAAGTATAGGCCTAAGTTTGGGTCCATCGGGCAGCTCGACATTTCCAGTCTGTCTATATAATGTTGATTGGGCGTTCGAATTCTAGGCAGTGCTGGTATATTTTAGTTGGGGGCGGACTATAGCTTTACAAGCACATTCCCTTACGTCATGATATGTCTTTCTAGGAAGTCCAAGGCGAACACTCCACCCAAAGTATTATAAGGAAGAACGTTATACGTCCCTTTTATTACATATACTGAATAAAAAAGTACCCGTGTTTCCTTCCCTAAATATAGACAGCAAAACAGGAAATAATAAATGATGTATATAGACTAATTAGATCGACCACCCCGAATAGTCCAAACAAAAGATTTTCAGCTCACACCTATTCGAGTTATTCCATTTTTTTCTTAAACCATGCATTTTTGGCAAAAACACATAAAACCTACAAACATTACCTCACTTTTTCCAAGTCCAAGACAATATGCCCCGTGTGGTTTCCGGGGCAAAGAATAGGGCCACTGTAGATACCTTTGGAGGTATAGGCACAGGGATAGAATCCCCCGCCCCCTCCCCAAATTCATGTTCATTTTATCATTTTTTGTTCATGTTCATTAAAGGTCTTCATCATGATCCCTGCATTTAGGCCTTGAGCCAGGATCCAAATTTTTCGATATTGTTACCAGCTCAAGGGACAAATTCTACCATCCCTTTTTGAAAAGAGCAATGTATATAGATTACATTTTTCCATGATAGCAATCTGGAACAGGTAGCTTATATAAAAAAAATCGAACATTAATAGGTTATCATTGTGGCGCTTTCATATAAGATTTTGATGTTCACTTTTGAATGTCATGCATGTATGAATAATTATTGATGTACTTTTTAAAGATGCAATTAAGTTTACAATTCATTGAGTTACATAAAGCGTAAATAAGCTCTTTTTTAGCACTGAATTCAGTTTAAAATCTCTATTTTGTTTCAAATTAGAAGTAAATTTACCCCACCCACTATTGACACATTTGTATGCATTTAGTTTAGTATATATTTTTTACAATATATGTGTAAACTTGTAAGAATCAGTAATTTACAACCTTTCTACATGATTTAAATAATATTATAATATGAATAAGGGATTGTTATGATATACTGATGAAATTAAGTACTAAGCAATGTTCATCGCATTGCGCATATGTGTTCAGTAAGCCTGATATTAGTTGAGCCACATGCCAAACTGGAAGTATAAGCCTTCCTCAAAGTAACTGCAACATAAATAGTATTAACATGTTCTGATATATACATATATTGCACAGATGACACATAGTCCAAAGGATTCTGGATAAAGGAAATGTGCGGTTTAACGTGTTTTTTTTTAACAAAAGTCTTTTTTAGGTGTATGCGTCATGGCAATACTTATGATTACACATTTGGATTATGTATTACACATAAATACATGAATTAAACATTGCATATTGCAAAGCAAAATCTTAAAAGTTGTCTATTTTAAAACTTTTTAATTACAATGTATGCATATTTTAAGGATTTTTACGCCTGAATTACCCCACCCATATACAACACAATGAAGAATTCTTCATATGTAATGTAAAAATAGTAGTATATGCATTTGCACGAACCAATTTTGTGTTACTGAAAAAAGAATTGACGACGATGAAATGATTTGAATTGGGGTTTTACGGCACACCAACACAAACATGATATATGGCGCCAACAGGAATGAAATTTCAATCCGGCTCACTCTTCATTAACATCTAGATAAAAAATTGCAGAATGTGCCTAGAACCTTCTTACCAGCAGAACTGCAGAGTTGCTGCAAATTCTATAGTAAACACTCCAATTTTCGCTGGAGCCACGATCACTGCCACCACTGAAGTAGCACCTGAAACAATAAAGGTTTCATGATGAAAATGAACAAAAATGACAAAAATTAACATTAATTCGGGGAAATTTTACCCCTATGCCTGGATATGCAGTGGTCATATTCTTGCCCGGGAACCACACGACGCCGACGAAGAAATATCTTTAGGGTGATACCCGGATCACTGTACTAACTACTTACCATGGCAACTATTTGTTAGTATTGGTGCAGTTATTACAATATTACCTGCTTAGGATATGTATCTAAACATAGGTTGTGATGTCCTCCATATTTGATTTAGAGTATGGAATTAACCTAGGATAGTAAGTATCAACCCTACTTTTGCGCATGCGCATGCAAGTGGAATGATTATTACCTAAAAAAGAAGGTGTATTGCCAATGAGTGTGTGTGTGGTGGTTGGGGGTGGGATGGTGGTGGGGGGGGGGGGGGTATGGGGGGGGGGGGGGGGATATATAGACATTTAGGAACCTGCCCTATTGACGAATAGACACCTATGTTTCTTTGACAAGACGGGAGCAAAAAAACAACAACACGGGATTGCCTGGTTTACGTCCCCATCCGACGGACGAGGGTAAAAGTGTCTTGCCCAAGAACACACCGACAAAATTCACTGACTCCGGTGAGGCTTGAACCAGGGTCCTCTGAATTTAAAGTCCCCCGTGCTATCCACTGCATCAACAGGCTGTATGCGCTCAAGCAGGATGACTGCATTAAAATACATACAACTAAAATGTTAATCCGTCATAAAGGTGATATCGAAGAAGCCGGGTTCTCAACGGTCTCTCTTATCTAGCAAGTTAGCATCAAGTTCATATATGTCGAGTTGCAATATGCCTGCAAGCCTTATATATGCCCAGCTCATTGCTGTTTTGATAAATTTGGCAATTAATGCCTTGGGGATAAAACGGGACAATTAAGAATTACTCAGTACATATTATCTGATTTAAATAATATAACTTAATGTGACAATATAACATACATATAAGATATAGAAAAAAAATAAACGCTTCCAGATAAGAATCGGTACCCAGTGCATCGAGATAGATTACTGATGTTTACTCTAAAAGCTATATCCGACATACAGGTGCTACTGCAGTTAAAGTAGCTATCCCGCCAAAAACAGCCACATTTTACAACATATGTACATCGTTTCTAAACCTACTGACCACGCGGTATATACATAACTTACATCGTTTGAGAATCAAAACTCTATAGATACAATATAAAAAACTTTAACCAGCCAGACAAAAAAAACTAAAATGGATAATTCATTTCACACTTATTCAATTACGGATATTACAAAAATCCCATGAATAAACATATACGTTTAAGCGACACATATGCATTATTATGTGAGATGAACACCTGGATAGAGTTTTGATAAACTGTTTTTGTAGTGTAATTTTGTCGTAATTTGGCGGGTTATTTTAAAATTTGTATAACAAACACCTAAAAATCAACAGTAAAATGCCTTTTTTTTCTGTTTTTTTTTTGCAATTTGTCGAAAATGCAGTGGTGTACTTTGTGATTTTAGTTCGTGGATTTATTCAATATGCGATTTGTAAACATGGTTAAGTCTTCATAATGGGTCACATTCTCTATATATTTCAGTTCGCTTAAAACTTTTGAAGTGATTTTATGAAAAGTGTACAACTTCAAGCCATAAACCAGAGACCCACTCGCCTTGTCTCAAAGTGCTCGCATGTTTTAAGAAACAACAACAATTTCTTTATATAAATCTGTAAAACTGTGACCCCCGTAGTGGACATATTTGACCCCATTGTCGCCATTAGAACAAACTAGGTAGAGGATCATAAGCTTATGGTACATGCGAACTATTATTTAGCTTTTGAAGTAGCAGAGAAGCTGTTTGAATATGTTTTCCTATATAATTCAATGTCATAGTGTGACCCCCGGGACAGGGCCAAATTTGATTCCAGGCTTGTTTCAATGGACACCATTTAAATTATTTGGTACAGGACCATAATCTTAAGCTACATGTAGCTTATTACACCTCTAGCTCTTTTAGTTTCAGAGATGTTTATAGACGTTCCTACATAACTCGGGACCAGGTGAAATTTGACCATAAGATCACCATTTGAACAAAATAAATTGGTAGAGATCGATACTCTTATGCTACATGCATCGTATTAGACCTCTAGCTCTTGTAGTATCAGAAAAAGAATATTTTTATGGACTTTCCTATATAACTCTTTGTAAAACTTTAACCCCAGAACTGGGCCATAGTTGGACTCAGAGTCACAATTTGAACTAAAGTGATAGAGAACCATAAGCTTGTTCAATATGCAAAATAGTAAACCTCTGGCTCTTGTTTTTTTTAAAAAAATACATTTTAAAGATGTTTCTATATGACTCTATGTAAATATATGACTCCTGGGGCGGAGCTAGATATGACCCAAGGGTCAGCATTTTAACAAACTTTCTAGTGGACCATAAGCGTATGCTTCATGCATAATATGGGACCTCTAGCTCTTACAGTTTTAGAGTAAATTATTTATTTTTTAAAGATTTCCTATATAACTGTATGAAAAATGTTACCCCCGGGGCTGGGCCATATTTGACCCTGGGTTCACCATTTTATAAATACTTGGTAGAGGACCCTAAATGTATAATACATGCAAAATATTAGACCTGTAGCTCTTCTAGTTTCAACGAAAACGATTTTTTAAAGAAACAATAGTTTTGCTTAAAAGGGGGAGAGAACTCTAATACAGGAATCAGCTACCCTGTTCACACTGCTATCATGGATTTTTTGTTTCTCTACAAGGTACTCAATAACATGGTACTAGTAAGAATTTGTCCCTTGAGATGGTAACAAAAAAGTGTATGGCTCACGGTCTAATTGTTTCAGGTGCCATCTCGCTCACATCAAAAGAGCAGTGGCAGACAGAAAAAAAAATTGCAGCAACTCTGCAGTTCAGGGTGAGAAGGTTCTAGGCCCATTTTCCATATTTTATCTCGATGTACATGGAGGATGAGCCTGGCATGTTCATGCCTGTTAGGCGCCATATAACCTTTCATGTGTTGGTGCGCCTTAATACCCAATTCAATTCAGTTCAATTCAATTCCAAAACAATATTTCGCTTTTGAAACAAAGTCTTAGAAAAACACAACCCTGATTATTTAGGTTTTGATTATCAAAGTTAAGTCATCAAATTACCTCACGAGTCACGTTAAGGTTTCCACAGCATCTATAAAAGAGTATTGCTTGGCACAATTTGAAACAGTTTAAAGGAATATTTAGTACTCAGTGAAGTGTGCTTATAAACATCAAACATTTTTTTAAGCGCTGTTAAAGCTGTCCTACGCCCTCAAGCTCTGGCCTTGGGAATACCAGCAAAAAAATAATAACTGTCCACTGTCTTTCTCAGTGTAATTGGTGAAGGGTGGGTTTATCTACAGTTTGAATTAGTGTATATTAAACAATAGAAAAGGCATAGAAAATGAAATTATAATAATATGTTTCATTTGTTAAAACAAACGTTTTGTTTTGTTTTTTTCTTGGGAGGTGGTTGGGGTATTAAACAATAGAAAAGGCATAGAAAATGGTATTATAATAATATGTTTCATTTGTTAAAACAAACGTTTTGTTTTGATTTTTTCTTGGGGAGTGGGGGTTGGGATCTGGTCCTGCAAGGGCTAGGTTTGTTAGGTATATACCCCTTCCGCTGTGTGGGGGAGGGGCAAATTTCCGCATCTATTGCTGCAAGAGCTGATGCGACCATAACATGAACGCCATTACCTGACGATGACGAAAAAGCCCGCCAAATGTTGCAACAGATGGCGATTGTGAGGGTCCTTCTTAGACTTCTTACACGGACCCTGGTGGATGGAATCAGTCATTATATAGAATTTATTTCTGAATTGGTAAACGGTGATATCACTGATTCGAATAGGTGATAGGCCTATCACTCATTCAAAATGAATGGGTGATATCACCTATTGAATGGGTGATATTTTTTTCACTCATTCGTTTTGAATAAGTGATATCACTGATTCGAACGAGTGATATCACTGATTCGAGTAGTTGATATCACCCATTCAATAGGTGATATCACGCATTCAGAATGAATCGGTGATATCATCACCTGTTCGAATCCGTGATATCACCGATTCGAATAGGTGTCACCACAGACCTAATAACAAATAGATTGGACACTACGAAAATTATCTAAATTTCACGTGGCACAGTGCGAAAATTTCACAAATTATTTCCCAACTTTAAACACACATATTATGAAGAGTTTTATAGATACAAGTTTCATTCATGCCAAATACCATCACAAATTTAATTTTCTTTCGAATGATAATATTTTTCTTTCTCTTACATTTAGAGAAAAAAAGAAGTTTGACGGAAACTTTGACTATGTCAAAACCTTGATTTTTAAGAGAAAGTCGAAAAATTATGACATTTTTAACTTTAAACATCTTTTTATACAATTTCTTACTTTCAAAATAAACATAAAGTATTATAATACCATTTTGCTATTCACTATGAATCGTTTGAATGTATTCTCATCAAAATCAGTGAATAATTGAGAGAGGAGATAGAAGGAAAAGTTAAGGTGCCACGTGATATTTTGGTTACTTCATTGGTTAAGATAGGAAGTTTCCTATCTGTTTATTAATATGTCTGTGGTGTCACCAAATGGTATTAAAAAGTAACACGGCGCCCCATACGTTTGGCGCTATCTGCCAGTATTCGTTTCTGTCTGAACATGAATTCCTTGAACAGAAGTTCTTGGACTATTACTGAATCTTAACAACTTTATACATATGAAACTGAAGCATGTATAATGGTGGATTGACACCATCGCCTCTGACAGTCACTCTAAACACAGACCTAATAACAATTAATATGTCTGTGCTCTTAAGTATAAAAAATAGGAACAGACAGACAGACAGAGAGAGAGAGAGAGAGAGAGGTTAGATATAGAGAATAGATAGACAGATAATAGATAGATAGATAGATAGATAGATTGATTGATAGATAGATAGATAGATAGATGATAGATAGATAGATAGATAGATAGATAGACAGACAGACAGATATAATAGATATACAGACAGACAGACAGACATATAGATAGATAGATAGATAGATAGATAGAGAAATAAATAGTAAAACGGCACACTATATATATAGATTATGTGTATTAATCGAGTATAGGGTACCCGAACTTACCGGAACGATACCCGAAGAGAACACCTGTTTTTAACGGAACTCATTAATTTGTTATTACACAACAATTACGTATTAACTTATCCATCCGGTGAGTCATCGTGAGTAATTAACGACGTGAACCTGCAGTGTTTTTTTTCTCTATTTTGGGAACATAGCCCATGGCGTTGGAATTGGGAATTTTAGCGCGATTTTTCATAAAATTGGGAATTGTAGCGCGATTTTTAATAAAATTCGGGAAAATATAAAGTAAAGCTTTCCTTTCATAATTATATCTTTAATACTGTTTTTTGTACACCAAGATAAACAGAAGCATTTATAAGCTTTTGAACCCCAATCATTGGATTGGGACACTAAAAAAAAAAAAAAAAAAAAAATTTAATTTTTTTTTTTTTTTTAAATTGGGAATTTTTTCCTCTTAATTGGGAAAAAAAGGTATGTTTTGGCATTGGGAATATGACCGAATTTCGGCTATAAAAACAGCCAAAAAAAAACACTGACCTGGTTTAATTTGTTCAAGTTTCTTTTGTTTTCTCTACACTAATTTAGTTTAATTACTTTTTGTCATTGAGGCATCATTTAATTATGTTTTGAAATGAAACATGCAGAGATACCTGTTACGTCTCGACCTTTCATGCTAAGAATCAGACCCATATATAATCATTCCCTTTGTTCTCTCAAGTCAGAAACTTGGAGGAAAATAGGGTTGTATGTATGAGCGTGAGGCAGGAATAGAGGATTTATGATACAGAGACGTAGAATATAGGGAGGGGAAGGTTGGGGAGGGGGTCGGGTGGTGTACAGGAGTGTCCTTCATCCCCCACCCCCATCATTTTATGGGTGGATGTGGGTGGAATAAAAAATTATCCATCCCCCACAAGCACTTTTTTTTTGGCGGGGTGTGGGTGGGGGGCGTGGGGTCTGAAATCTTTACTGTCATCGGACATTGTATAACACATTAGCCAATTGACAAAATTGACTAAGAAAAGTATCTACAGTAACCACAGACCTAATAACATATTATTGTACCACAATATCCTAAATACACACTATGCATCGTGTAATACCCGAGGATATACACAGCATATGTTGGTTATTGTGGTACAAATACAATAGAGCATGAGTCTTGCACCTGTACGCTCGTGCATTATCTCCCTGTACACATGCAAAACTTATGCTCAATTCTATACTTAATATGTCTGTGACGGTAACATAACATACAGCTAGAGAATTGGATTTGTGCAATAATGAAGTCTCTAGGGCTAAGATCCACAGCCACAAACTTGACAAAGTATGGAGAATAAGTGAAATTTTAAAGAAATATTCACAAGTCTATTCAGATCTATTTAGAAACATAACTCTTTAACTTTCATTTCAGCAGAGTTATGCCCTTTTTCATAAAACTTGAACCTGCAACCTAACCAAGCTCATAACTGGCCATATATGTAACTGAAAAGTGTTTGACCTATGTTGACCTGTGACCTATGTTCATGAAACTTCACACACATAAGTAAAGGAATGTTGTTACATAATTATGCCCAATAACTGACTTTCATTTTGATGGAGTTTAAATTATGCCCTTTTCCATAAAACTTTAACCTGCATCCTAACCTAGCTCATAACTTGACAAAATATTGACCTAATAAATTAAATTAGTATGGTCATGAAACATTTTAATGTTCTTCCTTATCAATTATCCAATTCAGATTTATGCCCTTTTTCATAAACTTCAACACTTAAAAAAAAAAAGCTCCATAATTCCTAAAGGATTGTAAAAACTTTATAGTTAGATACTGTACTTGCTAAAATAAGCACATGGCTAGTATGGCAGGCGACACACGTGTTCTGTAGAACACCCTTCTAGTTATGGTGTACTAGTATATAGAGGGTTGGGGAAATTTGGCTTCTATATTCAGGGGTGTAAAATTCCACTCGCCCGTTTGCCCAACACAACAATTTTGAGTGCACTGGCGAGAGACATTTTCTAGTATTTTAATACAATTTTGTGTTTTTCAGCATTCAAAATAACATTACTGAAAATAAGAGCATTAAGTTGCTTTTTGGAAAATTTTACACCCCTGATATTAATATATGGGCTTGCATGGAACCCAAACTGTGATAGCCCAATTAACATGCACAATAAAGGTATATCAGGATTTGCCCGTAAGCAAAACTCTTGTATAATTATCTGTATAATTATGTGTATATATTCTCTTAATCTCTTCCGTGTGGTTCCTGTGTACAAAAAGGGCAACTGTTTATCCAGACAGAGGGGTAAAATCCCCCCATTTCATGTTAATCTGTGTCTTGATGACTTGTTTATCTTCATCATCCCTGTATTGTTTCAGGTGCTACTTGAGTGGTGGCAGAACACTGATAGTGGATCCAGCGCACAAAAATGGAGTGTTTAGAATAGAATTTGCAGCAACTCTGTAGTTCTGCAGATTAGAAGGTTCTAGGCCTATTCTGTATTATAAGAATTTTTCATGGGTGTGAGGTTCAGATATTTAAATTTCTATGCTCTGCCGAGGTAACGCCCACAACAGTCATCTTTTTCTTGCCTACCAATGTAAAAGTGCTGAAAACTGTTATAAACGCGTACAAAATAGGCAATATAAATAAAAAATTCTCCGAACTCTTTCTTTATAATAGCACTATAATATTCATGAGTCATGACTCGTGATGGATAGTGTTCACAAATTTAATCAAACCACATTTATGCAGATGTGCATCCACCAAGTTCATCAAATAATTAAAGTATTATTTATGGAACAAACTGGTAAAATGAACAAGTTAGATATTGTGTAGTTTCATTACAGTCTTCATTACACGACTGTGTAAAGCAGTAAAGTTTTTTTACACATGTCACTGCGGGGTGGACAATTTAATACTGTTGACAGGTATAACAGTTCTTCGTCCGAAGCAGAATTGGTGTCTGTGACTTTGTGTACTGCAAATTAATGTTAAATGTACCATGATGGCAATTTGTTGCTTTTCGAAATGTATGACGCTGTTTGCGAATGTGTTACACTTGGCACGCCATATCCACGAGTGCAACCTGATGAAGATTGAAATAGTTCAAAAGAAGTAGTCCGTATGTGACATGCTAGCATGTGAATTTATCTCGACCCTAGGGTGAGATGGAAATATCAAGCCGCGGTAAAGTGACGGATATCCTTGTCCGGTATGCAAGAAATTTCCACCTCAATGTAATTGGAGGATGGGCCTGGAAACTTCATTCCTGTTGGCGCCATATAACCTTATTCTTCCACATTAATGGAAACAGATATGAAACTGTTATGACATCTGTATACAAATTGTACAAAATGCCTCTAAATACTTAAAATTTAAATACTAAATTAAGGAGAAGAATTCTATAAGCAGTTTGCTTTGTTTGAAAAAATAAAATATGTTTAAACCAAATACTTCACTGTACCATTGTTTTTATGCTTTATGGCCACAGGCCTGTGTTGTGTGTGTAATTGTTATTAGTTTAAACACATTTTTAGCTCCATTGGCCTGATTTCGGCCAGCTGAGCTTATGGGATGGCGAGTTGTCCGTCGTCCGTTAACTTTTGTCTTTAGGGCCTTCATTTTTCATCCGATCTTTACCAAACTTTACCAGATTGTTAATAGCAATGAAAGCTCGGACAAGTTTGAAAACCAGCTATATCGGACCAGTAACAAAAGAGTTATGGCCCTTGATTTAGTTAAAACTGCTATATTTTTCCTTGTTAAGGCCTTCATTTTTCATCCAATCTTTACCAAACGTTACCAGATTGTTAATATCAATGAAAACTTGGAGAAGTTTGAAAACTAGCCAGATCGGATCAGGCTTAGAAAGCAAAACCCATGGCCAGATTTCAGTGAAACTTTGCAGGAATGATCAGTACCAGGCCTAGTTGTGCATGTCATCACCGTGTTCCGGTTGAATGATTTTTGCAGAGTTATAGCCCTTTAAAGGTTTTGATACACAAACTTTATCCAAACTAGTCGCTTCTGAACTCCTCGCTGAATTTCAAGGAATTTTGGCAGGAATGAGTACCAAGCCTAGTTGCGCCTATCTGTGTTCTGGTTGAATGAGTTATGACCTTATATACACAAACTTTATTCATACAATTTTTCCTGAACCCCTGGCTGGATTTCAGTGAAACATGGCAGGAATGATCAGTACCAAGCCTAGTTGTGCATGTTGTTGTTGTGTTCCCCAACAAACAATCCATATATACCAGTAGGCCTCTTGGGCCTCTTGTTTGTTCTTTGGAGTAGCGTGTTCAACTTTCATATACAACCTCATATCAACATGGGATTTTCTGTATCATCTGTCTTTTACATTGCAGAAAATCTTTTTTCCAAATTAAAAATTTCCTAAAATGGAGAAAAAAATAGAAATATTATCTGTTTTCCTTCTGTCCCTAGGTCCAGGAGCTTTCAGAGGAGATAACAGAGGTGAGACCTGAAGGCCTAAAAGGTGACGAGTAGCATAACGGTATGTTGAATTTTCAGAATTATAGAGAGGACTGAATTAAATGGTTTTTGTCTCGCCTTTTCAAAGAAAAAAAGAGACATAGGTGTTGCTTTTCCGGCTGCGGCGGCGGCGGCGTCAACATTCATGTTTTGCGTTTAGGTCATTTTCTCACAAACTGTATGCACTAGACCTTTCAAACTTTGCTTATAGTTGTATCATTGGTGGACAAAGCAAATGTGGAAGTGAACTTGACCCTCCAAGCAAAGGGCAGATAACTTACTAATTTCTAGGTTCAACTTCTGCATTTAGGTCACTTTTTCACAAACTGTATGCACTAGACCTTTCAAACTTTGCTTATATTTGTATCTTGGGTGGTACATGGCAACGTGACAAAGCAAATGTGGAAGTGACCTTGACCCTCCAAGCAAAGGGCAGATAACTTAATAATTTTTAGGTTCAACTTTTGCGTTTATGTCACTTTTTAGCTCACCTGAGCCGAAGGCTCAAAGGTGAGCTATTGGGATCACTCTTCGTCCGTCGCCGTCCGTCGTCGTCGTTAACTTTTGCTTCAACGACTTCTCCTCAGAAACCGCGTGGCAAATTTTGACCAAACTTCACGTGGATGATCCTTAGATGAATCTTTTTAGATTTGTTAAAATTAGGTCAGCGCGACATCCAAGATGGCCACCATTACCATATATGGTCGAAACCTTAAAAAATCTTCTTCTCAAGAACCGCTGGACAGATTTCAACAGTTTTTCTTTTAAAATGATCGCCAACGCCTAGACTATCAAGTCTGGGGTCAAAAATGGCCATGCCCCGGGGTCCAAAGTTTGTATATTGAGATTTTGCCTGTTTTTCATATAGACACATAGGAAAAAACTTTAAAAAATCTTCTTCTCTGAAACCACAAGGCACAGAGGTCTCATGTATTACATGTAGCATCAGCTTATGGTCCTTTACTAAGTTTGTTCAAATGGTGACCCTGGGGTCAAATTTTTCCCCACCCCGGGGGTCACATAGAATTATATGGGGGGGTGGGGGGGCGGGGGGGGGGGAAATCTTCTTATCGGAAATTACAAGAGCCAGAGGTTTGATATTTTGCATTTACTATAAGCTTATGGTCCTTTACCAATTTTGTTCAAATGGTGACCCTCGGGTCACATTTGGCCCCGCCCCAAGGGTCACATGTTTTACATAGACATGTATAGCTAGGGAAAAACTTAAAAAATCTTCTCTGAAACTGCAAGAGCCAGAGGTTTAATATTTTGCATTTGCTATAAGCTTATGGTCCTCTACCAAGTTTGTTCAAATGGTGACCCAGGGGTCACACTTGGCCCTGCCCCGGCGGTCACAGTGTTACATAGGCTTGTATAGGGAAAAACTGAAAAAATCTTCTTCTCTGGAACCACATGGCACGGAGCTCTCATGTATTACATGTAGCATCAGCTTATGGTCCTCTACTTAGTTTGTTCAAATGGTGACCCTGGGGTCAAATTTGTCCCCGCCCCGGGGGTCACAGTTTTACATAGACTTATATAGGAATTTTTTTTAAAAAACTTCTCGGAAACTACAAGAGCCAGAGGTTTGATATTTTGCATTTACTATAAGCTTATGGTCCTTTACCAAGTTTGTTCAAATGGTGACCCTGGGGTAAAATTTGACCTCACTCCATGGGTCACAGTTTTACATTAAAGTCTACTTCTCTGGAACTGCAAGAGCCAGAGGTTTAATATTTTGCATTTACTATACTCTTATGGTCCTTTACCAAGTTTGTTCAAATGGTGACCCTGGGTTCACATTTGGCCCCGATAATGTGCCAGTACTCAGGTGATCACTTTAGGGCCATCTTGGCCCTCTTGTATTGGTTCAGATTTACTCAGGTGAGCGATATAGGGCCATCATGGCCCTCTTGTTCACAAACTGGATGCATTAGACCTTTAAAACTTTGCTTATAGTTGCATCTTGCGTGATACATCACAACTAGACAAAGCAAATGTGGAAGTGACCTTGACCCTCCAAGCAAGTGCAGATAACCTTATACTTTTACCTTCAACTTTGGCGTTTAGGTCGCTTTTTTACAAACTGTATGCACTAAGACCTTTCAAACTTTGCTTATAGTTGTATCTTGAGTGGTACATTGCAACGTGATAAAGCAAATGTGGATGTGACCTTCACCATGCAAGCAAAGGGCAGATAACTTTAATTGTTACATTTACATCACTTTCTCCTGAACTAGAATTATGCACTAAATGTTTTAAACCTAATTTATAGCTTAATCTTTGGAAGAAAACATATTCTATTTTGACATAGTTGTGTCTTCGGTGATGGCAGATAACTTTAATTGTTTCATTTACATCACTTTCTCCTGAACTAGAATTATGCACTAGATGTTTTAAACCTAATTTATAGCTTAATCTTTGGAAGAAAACATATTCTATTTTGACATAGTTGTGTCTTCGGTAGTGCATCTTATTTGGATGCCTGGATTTCATCTATGACCTTGACCTACTTTTTGGAGCTGATGCTTTTTAGCTCTACTGGCCAAAGGCCTTTATTTTTCATCCGATCTTTACCAAACTTTACCAGATTGTTAATATCAATGAAAGCTTGCACAAGTTTGAAAACTAGCCAGAACGGACCTATAAAAGCGGAGGTATGGCCCTTGATTTTGTTAAAAATGCTATATTTTGCCTCCTTAATACAATAGGGCTTTCATTTTTCAACTGATCTTTACCAGACTTTACCAGATGTTTTCTTTCTTTTTAAGCTCACCTGAGCCGAAGGCTCAAAAGTGAGCTATTGGGATCACTCTTCGTCCGTCGTCCGTCCGTCGTCGTTAAATTTTGCTTCAAACGACTTCTCCTCAGAAACCGCGTGGCCAATTTTGACCAAACTTTACATGGATGATCCTTAGATGAATGCTTTTTAGATTTGTTAAAATTAGGTCAGCGCGACATCCAAGATGGCCGCCATTACTATATATAGTCGAAACCTTAAAAAATCTTCTTCTCAAGAACCGCTGGACAGATTTCAACAGTTTTTCTTTTACAAATGATCACCATCGCCTAGACTATCAAGTTTGTTCAAATGAAATCCCTGGGGTCAAAAATGGCTATGCCCCGGGGGTCCAAAGTTTGTATATTGAGATTTTGCCTGTTTTTCATAAAGACATATAGGAAAAAACTTTAAAAAATCTTCTTCTCTGAAACCACAAGGCACAGAGGTCTCATGTATAACATGTAGCATCAGCTTATGGTCCTTTACTAAGTTTGTTCAAATGGTGACCCTGGGGTCAAATTTGTCCCCGGGTCACAGTTTTACATAGACTTATATAGAGGGGGGAAAAAATCTTCTTCTCGGAAACTACTAGCCAGAGTTTTGATATTTTGTATTTACTATAAGCTTATGGACCTTTACCAATTTTGTTCAAATGGTGACCCTCGGGTCACATTAATTTTGGCCCCGCCCCAAGGGTCACATGTTTTACATAGACATGTATAGGGAAAAACTTAAAAAATCTTCTTCTCTGAAACTGCAAGAGCCAGAGGTTTGATATTTTGCATTTACTATAAGCTTATGGTCCTTTACCAAGTTTGTTCAAATGGTGACCCTTGGGTCACATTTGGCCCGCCCCAAGAGTCACATGTTTTACATAGACATGTATAGGGAAAAACTTAAAAAATCTTCTTCTCTGAAACTGCAAGAGCCAGAGGTTTAATATTTTGCATTTGCTATAAGCTCATGGTCCTCTACCAATCTGGTTAAAATGGTGACCCTGGGGTAAAATTTTACCCCACTCCGTGGGTCACAGTTTTACATTAAAGTCTTCTTCTCTGGAACTACAAGAGCCAGAGGTTTAATATTTTGCATTTACTATACTTTTATGGTCCTTTACCAAGTTTGTTCAAATTGTGACCCTGGATTCACATTTGGCCCCGCCCCAGGGGTCACGTTTTACATAGCCTTGTATATGGAAAAACTTAAAAAAAAATCTTCTCTAAAACCACAAAGCACACAGCTCTCATACATTACATGTAGCCCTGGGGTCACATTTGGCTCTGCCCAAGGTGTTACTCTCTAGCACCTTCATTTTGTATTTGATCTTTACGAAACTTTGTCAGGGTCTTAAACCGTCTATATCAATGTTGTTATACACAACAGAGCCAACATTTCTTGAACAATCTTAACCAAACTTGCACAGATTGTATATGACCATAAGATTTCGAAGAAGTTCGATAATGTGCCAGTACTCAGGTGATCACTTTAGGGCCATCTTGGCCCTCTTGTATTGGTTCAGATTTACTCAGGTGAGCGATATAGGGCCATCATGGCCCTCTTGTTCACAAACTGGATGCATTAGACCTTTAAAACTTTGCTTATAGTTGCATCTTGCGTGATACATCACAACATGACAAAGCAAATGTGGAAGTGACCTTGACCCTCCAAGCAAAGGGCAGATACCTTAATAATTTTTAGGTTCAACTTTAAATTTGCGTTTAGGTCACTTTTTCACAAACTGGATGCATTATACCTTTAAAACTTTGCTTATAGTTGTATCTTGAGTGGTACATCACAACGTGACAAAGCAAATGTGGAAGTGACCTTGACCCTCCAAGCAAGGGCAGATAACCTTATACTTTTACCTTCAACTTTGGCGTTTAGGTCACTTTTTTTTTTTTACAAACTATGGACTAAGACCTTTCAAACTTTGCTTATAGTTGTATCTTGAGTGGTACTTTGCAACGTGATAATGCAAATGTGGATGTGACCTTCACTATGCAAGCAAAGGGCAGATAACTTTAATTGTTACATTTACATCACTTTCTCCTGAACTAGAATTATGCACTAGATGTTTTAAACCTAATTTATAGCTTAATCTTTGGAAGAAAACATATTCTATTTTGACATAGTTGTGTCTTCGGTGATGGCAGATAACTTTAATACATTTACATCACTTTCTCCTGAACTAGAATTATGCACTAGATGTTTTAAACCTAATTTATAGCTTAATCTTTGGAAGAAAACATATTCTATTTTGACATAGTTGTGTCTTCGGTAGTGCATCTTTTTTTTGGATGCCTGGATTTCATCTATGACCTTGACCCACTTTTTGGAGCTGATGCTTTTTAGCTCTACTGGCCAAAGGCCTTTATTTTTCATCCGACCTTTACCAAACTTTACCAGATTGTTAATATCAATGAAAGCTTGCACAAGTTTGAAAACTAGCCAGAACGGACCTATAAAAGCGGAGGTATGGCCCTTGATTTTGTTAAAAATGCTATATTTTGCCTCCTTAATACAATAGGGCTTTCATTTTTCAACTGATCTTTACCAGACTTTACCAGATGTTTTCTTTCTTTTTTAGCTCACCTGAGCCGAAGGCTAAAAGGTGAGCTATTGGGATCACTCTTCGTCCTGTCGTCCGTCCGTCGTCGTTAAATTTTGCTTCAAACGACTTCTCCTCAGAAACCGCGTGGCCAATTTTGACCAAACTTTACATGGATGATCCTTAGATGAATGCTTTTTAGATTTGTTAAAATTAGGTAAGCGCGACATCCAAGATGGCCGCCATTACCATATATAGTCGAAACCTTAAAAAATCTTCTTCTCAAGAACCGATGGATAGATTTCAACAGTTTTTCTTTTAAAATGATCACCATCGCCTAGACTATCAAGTTTGTTCAAATGAAATCCCTGGGGTCAAAAATGGCCATGCCCCGGGGGTCCAAAGTTGTTATATTGAGATTTTGCCTGTTTTTCATATAGACATATAGGTAAAAACTTTAAAAAATCTTCTTCTCTGAAACCACAAGGCACAGAGGTCTCATGTATAACATGTAGCATCAGCTTATGGTCCTTTACTAAGTTTGTTCAAATGGTGACCTCGGGGTCAAATTTGTCCCCGGGTCACAGTTTTACATAGACTTATATAGAGGGGGGAAAAAATCTTCTTCTCGGAAACTACTAGCCAGAGTTTTGATATTTTGTATTTACTATAAGCTTATGGTCCTTTACCATTTTTGTTCAAATGGTGACCCTCGGGTCACATTAATTTTGGCCCCGCCCCAAGGGTCACATGTTTTACATAGACATGTATAGGGAAAATCTTAAAAAATCTTCTTCTCTGAAACTGCAAGAGCCAGAGGTTTGATATTTTGCATTTACTATAAGCTTATGGTCCTTTACCAAGTTTGTTCAAATGGTGACCCTTGGGTCACATTTGGCCCGCCCCAAGAGTCACATGTTTTACATAGACATGTATAGGGAAAAACTTAAAAAATCTTCTCTGAAACTGCAAGAGCCAGAGGTTTAATATTTTGCATTTGCTATAAGCTCATGGTCCTCTACCAATCTGGTTAAAATGGTGACCCTGGGGTAAAATTTTACCCCACTCCGTGGGTCACAGTTTTATATTAAAGTCTTCTTCTCTGGAACTACAAGAGCCAGAGGTTTAATATTTTGCATTTACTATACTTTTATGGTTCTTTACCAAGTTTGTTCAAATTGTGACCCTGGGTTCACATTTGGCCCCGCCCCAGGGGTCACGTTTTACATAGCCTTGTATATGGAAAAACTTAAAAAATCTTCTTCTCTAAAACCACAAAGCACACAGCTCTCATATATTACATGTAGCCCTGGGGTCACATTTGGCTCTGCCCAAGGTGTTACTCTCTAGCACCTGCATTTTGTGTTTGATCTTTACGAAACTTTGTCGGTGTCTTAAACTGTCTATATCAATGTTGTTATACACAACAGAGCCCACATTTCTTGAACAATCTTAACCAAACTAGCACATATTGTATATGACCATAAGATTTCGAAGAAGTTCGATAATGTGCCAGTACTCAGGTGATCGCTTAAGGGCCATCTTGGCCCTCTTGTATTGGTTCAGATTTACTCAGGTGAGCAATATAGGGCCATCATTGCCCTCTTGTTATTATTAGTACTTTTTTTTTTTTTTTAAATACATATATATTTTTTGTTTAATATATATATATATATAAATATTTTTTTTTTATATATAATTTTTTTTTGTTTCAATTTTTTTTTTTAATTTTTTTTTTTTTTTTTTTTTTTTTTATTATTTTTTTTTTATTGATTCATTTATTGAATTTTTTTTTTTTTTTGTTTTTTTTATTATTTTTTTTTTTTTAAAATTTTTAATTTTTATTATTTCATTATTTATTGTTTTTTTGTGTTTTTTGGTGTTAACGCCATGTAGGAAGTATTGTTGTGCATATTGCATTTTTTTTCCGGTTCGTTGATATTTGATGGCCCCTTGACATTTTTTTTTAAATTTCTTGTTGGCGCTACTCCACCTAAACGCCTTGTTTGATTTCGACGAAACTTGGCAGGAAGCATTGGTAAGATGTCTAGTTGTGTATTTGTTCCAGTTTGCTGATTTATGACGGAGTTATGGCAACTTGACATTTTTACTTTAAATTTCTTGTCGGCGCTACTCCTCCTAAACGTCTTGTTGGATTTCAGTATGATGTCTAGTTGTGCAAAGCATGGTATATCAATGAAATTTTGGACAAGTTCGAAAACCAGCTAGATCTAGTTAGTAACAACAGGTGATGGCCCTTGATTTGTTGAAAAATGCTATATTGTATTTTCCTATTTTATGAAATTTCATTCATAGAAAAAAGTGGGACAAATTAAAAAATGCCAATGCCAGACTAGACACAGCAGACTTATTGCCCATGATTACCAGGTGAGCGATCTAAGGCCATCTGATCCCTGTTGTTTTTGCAATGTTTTAAAAAAAAAACTGATGGGAATTTTATGTCGACAAACCTTGATATAAGAACCATTTTAGCCAGTAGAGCTGTTTCAATTTTTTTTTTTAATTTTTTTTTTTTTTTTTTTTTTTTTTTTAATTTTTTTTTATTGATTCATTTATTGATTTTTTTATTTTTTTTATTTTTTTATTATTATATTTTTTTTAAATTTTTAAATTTTTCTTATTTCATTATTTATTGTTTTTTTTTTTTTTTTGTGTTAACGCCATCTAGGAAGTATTGTTGTGCATATTGCATTTTTTTTCCGGTTCGTTGATATTTGATGGCCCCTTGACATTTTTTTTTAAATTTCTTGTTGGCGCTACTCCACCTAAACGCCTTGTTTGATTTCGACGAAACTTGGCAGGAAGCATTGGTAAGATGTCTAGTTGTGTATTTGTTCCAGTTTGCTGATTTATGACGGAGTTATGGCAACTTGACATTTTTACTTTAAATTTCTTGTCGGCGCTACTCCTCCTAAACGTCTTGTTGGATTTCAGTATGATGTCTAGTTGTGCAAAGCATGGTATATCAATGAAATTTTGGACAAGTTCGAAAACCAGCTAGATCTAGTTAGTAACAACAGGTGATGGCCCTTGATTTGTTGAAAAATGCTATATTGTATTTTCCTATTTTATGAAATTTCATTCATAGAAAAAAGTGGGACAAATTAAAAAATGCCAATGCCAGACTAGACACAGCAGACTTATTGCCCATGATTACCAGGTGAGCGATCTAAGGCCATCTGATCCCTGTTGTTTTTGCAATGTTTTAAAAAAAAAACTGATGGGAATTTTATGTCGACAAACCTTGATATAAGAACCATTTTAGCCAGTAGAGCTGTTTCAATTTTTTTTTTTATTTTTTTTTTTATTTTTTTTTTTTTTTATTATTTTTTTTTTATTGATTCATTTATTGATTTTTTTATTTTGTTTATTTTTTTATTATTATTATTTTTTAAATTTTTAAATTTTTCTTATTTCATTATTTATTGTTTTTTTGTTTTTTTTGGTGTTAAGGCCATGTAGGAAGTATTGTTGTGCATATTGCATTTTTTTTCCGGTTCGTTGATATTTGATGGCCCCTTGACATTTTTTTTTTAATTTCTTGTTGGCGCTACTCCACCTAAACGCCTTGTTTGATTTCGACGAAACTTGGCAGGAAGCATTGGTAAGATGTCTAGTTGTGTATTTGTTCCAGTTTGCTGATTTATGACGGAGTTATGGCAACTTGACATTTTTACTTTAAATTTCTTGTCGGCGCTACTCCTCCTTAACGTCTTGTTGGATTTCAGTATGATGTCTAGTTGTGGAAAGCATGGTATATCAATGAAATTTTGGACAAGTTCGAAAACCAGCTAGATCTAGTTAGTAACAACAGGTGATGGCCCTTGATTTGTTGAAAAATTCTATATTGTATTTTCCTATTTTATGAAATTTCATTCATAGAAAAAAGTGGGACAAATTAAAAAATGCCAATGCCAGACTAGACACAGCAGACTTATTGCCCATGATTACCAGGTGAGCGATCTAAGGCCATCTGATCCCTGTTGTTTTTGCAATGTTTTAAAAAAAAAACTGATGGGAATTTTATGTCGACAAACCTTGATATAAGAACCATTTTAGCCAGTAGAGCTGTTTCAATTTTTTTTTTTTTTTTTTTTTTTTTTTTTTTTATTAATTTTTTTTTATTGATTCATTTATTGATTTTTTTATTTTGTTTATTTTTTTATTATTATTTTTTTTTAAATTTTTAAATTTTTCTTATTTCATTATTTATTGTTTTTTTGTTTTTTTTGGTGTTAACGCCATGTAGGAAGTATTGTTGTGCATATTGCATTTTTTTTCCGGTTCGTTGATATTTGATGGCCCCTTGACATTTTTTTTTTAATTTCTTGTTGGCGCTACTCCACCTAAACGCCTTGTTTGATTTCGACGAAACTTGGCAGGAAGCATTGGTAAGATGTCTAGTTGTGTATTTGTTCCAGTTTGCTGATTTATGATGGAGTTATGGCAACTTGACATTTTTACTTTAAATTTCTTGTCGGCGCTACTCCTCCTAAACGTCTTGTTGGATTTCAGTATGATGTCTAGTTGTGCAAAGCATGGTATATCAATGAAATTTTGGACAAGTTCGAAAACCAGCTAGATCTAGTTAGTAACAACAGGTGATGGCCCTTGATTTGTTGAAAAATGCTATATTGTATTTTCCTATTTTATGAAATTTCATTCATAGAAAAAAGTGGGACAAATTAAAAAATGCCAATGCCAGACTAGACACAGCAGACTTATTGCCCATGATTACCAGGTGAGCGATCTAAGGCCATCTGATCCCTGTTGTTTTTGCAATGTTTTAAAAAAAAAAATGATGGGAATTTTATGTCGACAAACCTTGATATAAGAACCATTTTAGCCAGTAGAGCATCCACAGGCCCTCTTGGGCCTCTTGTTTTTAAAAGAATGGCATTTTGTTTTTAAACAAATGCACTTAAATGTCGTCTCGGCAAACGGCAAACTCAATTGTTTTTAGTTACTAAAATGTTAACAAACTTTCATTTAAGCATCATTGACCTTTTTATTTTTAAGTCCAGCCCTCGTTAGGCGAGACATGTGAATCCACGGTTTTCTTGTATAAATGAGATGTTTTGATTATATTTACCATCTTTGTATTTTGTAATTAAAAATTGCCTAAAATGGAGAAAAAATAGAAATATTATCTGTTTTCCTTCTGTCCCTAAGGTCCAGGTGCTTTTAGAGGAGATAATAGAGGTGAGACCTGAAGGCCTAAAAGGTGACGAGTAGCATAACGGTATTTAGAATTTTCAGAATTTAAGAGAGTACTGAATTGAATGGTTTTATAAATGAGAATGATATTTTGATTATATTTACTATCTTTGTGTTTTGTTTTACATTATGCTTGTTGTGTTTTAATTTTTACACACTCGTTACTTTTGCTCCCGCGATTTTAGAGGACCGACATATACTATCACAGACGATTTTGTATTTTAGTAATGCCGATAATAAACAAAAAAACACATCTGTCCTGTTTATTATCGACAAACCACTTCGTACATATTGGTTTTCACTTTGTGCAATTCTTACAGTTGAAACCAGAAAGCATGATTCAAATTACCCACACAAGAACTAAACTGGTGTTAAGGTCAAAATGAAGGGTGCGCATCATTTCTGCAGATATATACATGCTTACAGACATCGATAAGAACGTCATTATATAGTATAAACCTCAGCAGTGACTATTTTGACTTTTTGTGTCGCCTGTGTTGCAAAGCAGACACTTAGGGATCACTTTGTCCGTCGTCTGTTGTCCGTCATTGTCAGTCACACTTTAACCTGCAGCCTAACATAGGCCATAATTTGAAAAGTATTTGATCTATGTTCATGAAACTTCACACACAACTTCATCTTACCTCATGGAATGCTAGATCAGCATTCCTGTGAAGTTTCATAAAAATCTGTCGAGTAATTTCAGAGGAGTAGTCGCTACAAGTTTTTACTATATAACGCTATGTAAACAAAGATGGCAGCTGGCAACCATGTCGAATCAAAATAAACAAAGACCAACATCATGTCATGCTGATTATTTTAGAAAAATTCCCATATCAATATCACTTATAGTTTTCAAAAAGTAGTCGCTACAAACTTGTTTTTTAAAAATCTATTTTTAGCTGTGGCGGTCATCTTGAATTTCCGGCCGACCTGAAATTTTGCTAGGCGTTAGACCCACCTTCATAGGTACATTGCCCCTATTTCTGAGGAGGAACCCTATTGTTTTTGGGGCCAGTATAGCCAGGTTTTTGGGGCCAGTATGGCCAGTCAAATGTCAAGGTCACAGTGACCTTATATGGTAATATGCATTCCTCACAATAACTTAAAAAACATAACACCTACACTTATGACACATCATAGGTACATCCTCTGGTGAGAGGAGAAACTCTAGTGCCTATTGGGATCAGTAGGTTAAAGGTTAAGGTCACCATCACCTTATATTCTATGCGATAAGTTCGAAACCATAACACCCACACTCACCAAACTTCATAGGTACATAGCTTTTGATGAGAGGAGAAACCCTATTGATTTTAGGTCAGTTGGTCAAAGGTCAAGGTTGCCATTACCTTATATGGGAATAAAAATTTCACGCTATAACTTCGAAACCGTGACACCCACACTCATGAAACTTCCCTGGTACATTTCCCTTGGTGAAGGAAGAATCCTAATCCATTGGGGTCAGCAGGTTCAAGGTCACCTTGTATGGTAATATGCATTCTGCACGTTAACATCAAAACCATAACACCCACACTCTTGACACTTCATAGGAACATTGACTTTGGCGAGAGATGAACCTTATTATACCCCCACATAAGCAAAGTTTAGGGGGAGTATATAGGAGTGAGGTTGTCGGTCCGTCGGTCGGTCTGTTGGTTTTTACGGTGTCCGGACGATAACTCATAAAAGGGTTGATGGATTTAAATAATATTTAGTACACGGGTATAACACCATAAAATACAAGTCAAGTTCGACTTTGGTTACAAACCACCAATTTTTGACGGAGTTATGGCCCCTTTTCAACTTAGAATTTGCCCAAAAAACGGTGTCCGGACAATAACTCATGAAAAATTCGACGGATTTAAATAATTTTTGGTACACGGGTTTAAGACCATAAACTACAGGTCAAGTTCGACTTTGGTTACAAATCATCAATTTTTGATGGAGTTATGGCCCCTTTTCAACATAGAATTTGCCAAAAAAATGCTACTATCTCTTTTTATTACACTTATACATCTTTGACTTGAACGGTGTAACACGCACCTTTTGGTAGTCTTCTTCCCTGATCACTAACAATATTGAAAACTCTCTCTCTCTCTTTCTCTCTTATTTATTTTCCCTGTTTTTTTCATATTTTGTAGTTTAAATAATTTCTTTGCCATTGTCTAAATTGTATAAATATTTTATAGCGGGAGTGCTGGATTTCTAATGTTGTAATAACTTGTGGCCCGACCCCATTTCCATGTACATTTATTAGAAATAAATATGTTTAAACTATACCATTGTTTTCTTGTGGTTGCCATATTTATGTGACAAGGTGGTATTGTGGGGGTATTAATCACTTTCAGTGATAACTCTAGTTGTCTTTGGGTCTAGTAGTCCAAAGGTCAAAGTCACCTAGACTTATATGGAAATACACATTTGGCCAAATAACTTTGAAACCAACCACAACACTCACTCATGAAACTTCAAAGGAACATTGCCCATGATCAGAGGATAAACCCTGTAGCTTTTGGGGTCATTAAATCAAAGGTCAAGATTACCAGTACATATTCCAAGTGATAACTCCAGGAGTATAATACATACACTCATGAAACTTTGTAGACACATTGCCTTTGGTAAGAGGGGAACCCTATGGATTTTGGGGTTAGTAGGTCAAAGGTCATGGTCACTATGTCCTCATATGGACATACACATTCCAAATGACAACCATGGAAATTTGATACCCACACTTATTCAACTGCATGGGTGCATTGCCCTTTGTGAGAGGAGGAAGCCTATTACTTGTAGGTTTAGTAGGTCATCAAGGTCACATTGACCTGACAATGACTGAATCCTAAAATACATTTCCCCCATTGTAATTTGTAATTATTTGACCTACAATTTTGTAGTACCCAAGTTAAAACAACAACTATTGATTTTATGCTAAGTATGTCAAATGTCAAGGTCACTGTGACCTGATCTTTCCTGGCTGTTATTCACTTACTGTTTGACCTACAATCTTGAAACTTATGCTTTTAACATAAAAAAATTGGAGAACTAATTATTGCTAATGGATATATCTCTGCTATATCTTTAACAGAATTGTTGAAACAAGGATTCCCCAGATTAATTATGTATATAAAACCATCAATAATGGGGTTTGTTCTTGTCAATATATTTCTCAATATTCTTAGTAGCTATCCCGCCAAGTAACAGCAAACATTACACTTCAAAACTGTTTTATCAAAACTCTATCCAGGTGTTCAGGTCATATAATAATGTATTTGTGCCGATTAAAAGAAAAGATTTATTAAAGCCGTTTATATTTTGTTTATATAGTTTGGATTCTCAAAAATATGTAAGTTATAGATGTAGCCCGGGGTTATAAACACCAATTGACGTGTGCGGGTTTTGAATATTTATTTATATACAAAAAAAGTGTGAACACAAAACACAACATTTAGACAAAATACAAGACAATACGAGATTTCTAATTCATACCACGCAATCCACGCATGTTGGGGGAGGCAAAAAACTCATTAGTCACTGAGAAATACAAACAGTTTTAATCTGTTTCTCACGGCAATTTAAACACTCATTAACACTGAGTTGCATCATAATAGCATGATGTGATGTCACCTGGACGTGATGTCATGATACCAGGACGTGATGTCATAATACCAAAAAGTGACCTCATGATAGAAACAACCAATTGAAAATACGAATGAAGCATTCTGGTTGGTCAAGTGATAAAAATTTGACCAATGAAACCAGTTAATTTAAACCTCATTCTTTTCTCAGAATTCGTTGAGTTTTACTTGAAATTGAGTAATGAGGTTCTTGAAACCCAGAAACACAATATTCTAATAATGAAATAATCCTAAAATGATTTAATAGGCTGTTATATATGCTAAATATAGTTCTTATTTAAAATAGAACTTATGGAAATATAACCCATTTTAACCCTTGCTCACAAATTACAAGCACCCATAGTGTAAATTTCGACAAAATCCAAAGAGTACATTTTCTATTTTTAGATGTCTGATAACCTAACACAGTTACAAATTCAAAGGGTAGAGCAGTTTCAGTTTCTTAGTGTTGGGCATGAAACTGGGTCACAGTTAGAGAGGAGTCCACATAAGTATCCGCAATTTGCCGTTGAAAAAAATAGAGAAGCCACATTTGTTGAATGGAAGCAGAAAAGTGCCGTACCAGCACACAAGTTGTTTAAAGCAGGATTTTACGCAACAGGTATATGATTTAAGATTGATACCATTAAAAAGCATGCTTATGTTTATCTTAATACCACAATTACTGGTACAGGTTTTCAGAGTCACTCCAGTAGTAGACTATTTGTCCAGGTTAAAAGTTGTGGTACACATGTTTTCCGGGCTTTTTCCAACAAAATTGGGAACAGGCCTAGGCGTCCATTTTGGGAAAAAAACACTTATTTCTCGTTTTGTGAGAAAGTGTCGATTCTTACGGATGGCGGGAGGGGTACAATACTGGTTCTAACCAGGAAAAGTGGGTGGTCTGCCTCCAATATAAAAAATCTACCATCATGTATAATCTTACATGTGTTGAAAATGACGTAAAACACCACACACACACATCATTTTAGGAAAGATGTAAGATTTCATCACTTCAGTATATATGACAATACTATGCTTTATTTATATTTTCATCCATGATTATTTATTATAATTACTGACTTCTCAGTCAGAACTGACTTAACAACACATTGAATGCTTTTTCTCAAATGCTGAGAGTCAGCTGCTTTTTGATAGGGAAAAGTTTCTGCCACAGTTGGGGAAAAAACGAGTAAAGTTTTCAGTTTGGAAGAGGCCTTTTACAGCCTGTTACATAAGTTAAAAAAAGCCCTGGCCTGTATTTATATATTCACCAACCATTCTTCAACTATTCTTAGACTTGAGCTCAAGTACTGAAAATGCGTTCACAAATATTCCCATGACCTTCAAAGATAAACAATCGTAAGAAGTTGATATTTATTAGTATTGATCATATTTATACATACATGTAGCTGCTTGTTATGAACGTTTATTCTGTGAACTTATAGCAATATTTGTGATTAAAAGTTGCATACTTGAGCTTAAGTCTAAGAATATTCTCAAGAATGGTTGGTGAAATCAAGGCCAGAGAATTAATTGGTTTTCAATCTTAACCGTCATGTTAAAGCATTCAAAGTAAAGCATATTGTTGTCAACATCTGTGATGTGTCTACCAGTCCATCTCGGTATGAGAGAACAGCTAGAGTTAGCAGTCACTGAGCAAATGAGCAATATTCATGCATGCCAGGGATGTAGTGTGGCCATTTTCCAATGTACTCCTGGGGGTGAGTGTGGGAGGGGGTATCTCTATATCCCCGCTCCCTTTCACTTTTAATACATTTTTCCATATTTTACTCTGCCTTGCCATTTTGCTAATATATCGGTAGCCAATGCCAACCTTGCATTCCATTAGTATAGTATACTACCCAGATCCGTTCAGTCTATTGGTTACCAGTTGTAACATTGCTACTCCATCGGTGGTCATTGGTAACCCGTGGTGGTTGCCAATTGGAGAACCATGAATGTACTCGGTGTCACAACCATTTGTAGAACAAATTTGGACTGCCAGAGTTATGCCCTCTTAAACTTTGAATTTCTTAAAAATAAACTTGTATGCTCAACTCCTGCAAGGCTTCTGCATCAGTTGTGTTGCATCTTCACACATAACTAAAATTGTGCATACTCCCTTGGAATTTACTGTTTTAAAGACTCATAAGTGCTGCCTTTTCATCGCGAAACTTGTGGGAGTTGACTACACATTTCAGCCGGGTTTTTGGAGGAAAAAAATCAGCTTATAGATTGGCTTTAACCGGGTGGGCGGGCGGTGTGTGGACGTCAACATTTTCTTTTTGTTATATCTTAGCAAAACCATGTCCAATCTTCACCAAACTTTAACAGCACCTTCTTCTCATGAAGCAATGACCTTACCCAGAAAACTAGGTCACTCATACCTACTTTCTTATAAACATGTTACGTTAACCTTTTTGCTTAAGATTGCATAAACCTTTTTAATTTTGCATTAACCTTTTTGTTTAAGTTTCGTTTCCGCTCAGTAACTTTAGTTAGGAATGAGATATTGACATGAATTTTCTGGATAGGTAGCTTATATAAAGAGAAATCTTGGAGTTGCATTTGGGGTCTCTGGGGTCACGGTCACTGTTAAAACTAAAAATAGAAAAACACTTTCGATTTAATAACTTCAGTTAGGAATGAGATATTGGCATGAAACTATCTGGATAGGTAGCTTATATAAAAAGAAAGCATGCGGTTGTATTTTGGGTCACTGGATTCAAGGTCAAGGTCACTTTTACTAAAAATAGAGTTTGCGCTAACCTTTTTAAGTTTTGTTTCCGTTCAATAATTTTAGTTAGGAATGAGATATTGGCATGAAATTTTCTGGATAGCTAGCTTATATGAAGAGAAAGTTTGGGATTTCATTTGGGGTCATTGGGGTCAAGGTCACTGTTACTAAAAATAGAAAAATGGTTTATGTTCAATAACATCAGTTAGAAATGAGATATTGTCATGAAACTTTCTGGATAGGTAGCTTATATAACAAGGAAACTTGGGATTGCATTTGGGGTCACTGGAATCAAGGTCACTGTTACTAAAAATAGAAAAATGGTTTCTTTAGGAATCAATGTGCACAACCCACGTGACCAAATGATAGGGTTTAACATGAAATAGCTAAGAAATCTGGCCTCGATTCAGGTAACATTTTGTCTGATTTTGTCACCAATAGTGAAACTTAGTTCATCTAATGTAGAAAACAAAATTTTACTCCCGGTTGAACCCCGTTTTTAAAAATCTCTTGAAACAAAAAAGTTATTGAAGGAATAAGAATATTTTTTGGTTGAAAGCAAAGGGGGTCGGCACGGTGTTGGGATGGTGTTCAAATGGTTTGGTATAGAGTCCTAAAACCCCAAATATCGAAAACCCATGTTACTAAGTATACATATGGACAAGGGGCCCGGCTTCCAAAATGCCATTCTGTGCAGAGAACATGTGTAACTGGCCAGAAAATAAAGTATTAACATGATAATATATTCACATAGGGCTCTATTTCAAGCAATAACACATGTGTATCTAAAAATCATATTCATTTGTTCATAACATGTACCACCTTTTCACACCAGACCACCGAAACGACTAATTTACACCAAAATATCTAAGTAGGATGAGATCGCGTAAGACCACCCCACCTCACTAAAACGAGCTTCCCGCTAAGGGTGCAGTCAAAAACTCAACAGCCGATTTAAGACAAACATTAAATGTTTCACAAACCGTTGTTCTTGGTAATAATGTTTATCCTGACAGTGGGATGACATGCGGCTATTTTTTTCCGGAATCGCCCCAGTAACGCCACAGTTGTTGCCCTTTAATTGATAAAAATTGCTTAATTCTGTCCGTCCACAGCCATATCTTGATAACCGCTTGTTTGATTTTCATTAAACTTCATTATAATGTTTATCCCAATAGTGGGATGTGACGCGGCAAATTTATTTCGGAATCGTCCTAGTAACGCCGGAGTTATTGCCCTTAAATTGATAAATGTCCCCAGGACCCCTTGCATTATTCAGGTTGTAGGTTAAAATCTCACAGGAGGCATATTTTTCTTCTTTTTTTTTTTTTTTTTTTATTAATTATTTCCTCTTTTTCATGAGAAACCTTGGTTCATGGGTTCAATTTTTCTAAAAAAAAAAAGAAAAACTTAAAAAAAAAATTCTCATAAGGCCAAGCCGTTTTATTTTTTTCCTTAGCGAGAAACCTAGCTACCTATTCAAAAAAACACACAAACGCTGTTCGAAAAAAATACACCATTAATACAGCAAAAATGATCGCAAAACATGATATAAAAGATGTCTCATAAAAGAAAGTTAAAACAATAACATAATTGACTAGAAAACAAGCATTTTTGAAACTCATATAGACATCGAATGACTTTGTCAAAAATAATACACATATTAGTATTAACTTCTAGTACTTGGAATGTTCAAGTATTATTTACTGCTTTTGAGTATAATACTTATATGGTTTTCACAATGCATAAACATAAGTTTCTGGCAAGTGAGATCAAATGATTGGATGAATGAGATCAAATCTTTTGGATTTATAGCTTAAATCATTTACATAAAGCCCATAAAACCTGAGATCAAACCTAACATACTAAGGTTGTGAGTTCAATAAATAGTTAAAACAATAACCAAATTGACTAGAAAACAAGCATTTTGGAAACTCATATAGAAAAGTTCTGTGAATGCATTTTTGTTACTAGAAATATCTTGTGTTGGCTTCAATACGAAAGAAACTCGGGTCAAGTTAAAACACCCAAGAGTGTCCTTCACTAGCAAGCCCCACCCCACTTCAATACTGTCACAACTTGTCATAATTTGGCATTTTGAACATTGCGTGGATTTCAAATCAATGGGATGTTTAAACCTAGCCCCAGGTGTGGATCTATGATATTTTCAAACAGTGAAGAGAAAGTGTGTTGCGAATCAATTTGTATAGCATACCAATCTAAAAAGATTTTGTCGTTCTCTTTAACGCGAACAGCAATTATTTTGCTCGCCATAAGTACTGCACCTCATTAACCTCTTGTTTACTTTATATAAAGACCAATAGAATGTGTGTGTAAGTTGCAAAATAAAATAAATTCGAAAGAAAGAAATGCCAGCACCGTGGTACAATTCCAGTCTGCATCAGTGAACGCTTGCATCATGTTCATAGTGTTATTATGCAATCTCCTGACCGATTGAACATGTAGAGACATTTTCGGCGTTATCATCGCAGATTTGTTTTCATCATCGACACGGCGAGCGTAAATTGCGTTTTTTCTGTAAATAATTCTGACATCCAAACTGTTTGTTTTTTTGGTTGATGACGTGAAAACCTAGGTGCACGCGGATGCTAAACATAAATAAAAAACGGCCTAGCCTAAGTGGTTTCGGAGCTTAGGGGCCCTTGTTTGATCAGTTTTACATAGAGTTATAGGGAAGAACTTCAAAAATCTTCTCTAGAAACTACAAGAGATAAAGGTTTAATCTTTTTTATTTATTATCAGCTTATGGATCCTCTACCAGTTTTGTTCAAATTTGGCCCCGCTCCAGGTGTCGCAGTTTTACTTAGGCTTATATATAGGGGAAAACCTTAAAAATCTTCTCTGAAACTACAAGAGTCAAAGGTTTAATATTTTGTATTTACACTCAGCTTATGGTCCTCTACCAAGTTTGTTTGAATGGTGACCCTTGGGTCAAATTTGGCCGCACCCCAGGGGTCACATGTTTTACATAGATTTATATAGGGAAAAACTTAAAAAATCTTCTGTGAAACTACAAGAGCCAACAGTTTAATATTTTGTAGTTACACTCAGCTTATGGTCCTCTACCAATTTTGTTCAAAAGGTGACACTGGGGACAAATTTGGCTCTGCCCCGGGGTCACATGTCAAACTTGGTTTGAGTGTTTATATTAATGAAAGTTTGATTTATTTTAACGCTAGCCAAACTTGAGCCAAATACATCCCTCCCCATGAAATAACAAGATCATCTGATAGTAGCCGTAGTAATGAGATGAAGTAATCAGATTGATAAATATCACATGGCATGGTAATTAAAAAGTAATCATTGATATACAATTCTAAATTTCTTGATTACATTAATTTTATTACTATATTATACACACCTGCTAATGTCACACCCAGTCCAGCCCTTTAGTCCCACTATAAAAGTCAATGCCTTAAAATGGTACATCTTTTTTTCAAATCTACTATGGTGATGAATTTCAAAAATACTATCTAGTAGATATACAAATTTATGAAGGCTCAAGGTCATGATTTATACTAATTAAAAAAAAATAAGAACACATTTCTTCCACTCGAGGATAATACATCATTCAGCAGAGGATATCAATTCATCAAATTTGCTTATATAAAACTTCATATTCGTTATACATGAAAGAAAATGTTAAGTTGCCTAGGATTAGATATGTACACATGTCTTTAAATGATCTTGGACTGACTAATCATTGGTTAGAGCAAAAGGTTTTATGTTCAAATATGTTAAAAAAGATTGTTAGCTCTAGACTCAAAGATCAGTTTCTTCAAAGTTGGAATAGCAACATGCAAACATTTAGTAGATGTCTTAACTATTGCATTTATAAACATGATTTTGTTTTGTTTTTGTTGAGTGTCTTTATCATTGCCACCTTGAGTGTGTATATCATTTCTATGTTGAGTGTATTTATCATTGTCACCTTGAGTGTGTACATGTACATTCTTTCTATGTTGAGTGTCTTCATCATTGTCATATTGAGTGTGTATATCATTTCTATGTTTGGTGCCTTTATCATTGTCATTTTGAGTGTATATATCATTTTTATCTTCAGTGTCTTTATTATTGTCACCATGAGTGTGTATATCATTTTTATGTTCAGTGTCTTTATTATTGTCACCATGAGTGTGTATATCATTTTTATGTTCAGTGTCTTTATCATTGTCACCTAGAGTGTGTTAATCCTTTATATGTTGAGCTAGGAATCTTTATGTGAGGAAGCTATCCAGCTGGCTTGCGGAACGTCAGTGGTTCTACCCAGGTGCCCGCCCGTGCACGAAAATTGCCCGGAGGGGCACCTGGGGTCTTCCTCCACCAATGGAAGCTGGAAAGTCGCCATATAACCTTAGCTGTTGGTGCGACTATAAAATCCAATTCAATTCAATTCAATTATATGTTGAGTGTATTTATCATTGTCACCTTCAGTGTGTAAATCATTTCTCTGTTGAGTGTCGTTATCATTGTCATGTTCATTATCTTCATAATAGTCACCAAACACCATGTTCAAACACTTTCTTGCCTTTTTTTGGTATGGGGATTTTGAAGGTATTCCAACTATAGCAGTTCTGTATGGCGATATTAATAGAATTCGTTTTACATCACGATCTGTCTTAAAAGGCGAGTGCATTGATTTAGCATGCGAAAAAGTTTTCGGAGGTTTGGTCCATGCATGCGGAATGGGGTTGAGTCGCTAATGACTTCACTAAAAGTATCGATCCATAAAAAGCCGGCTGCTGTTTTCTTGCGTTTAATCTTCATTTTGATCGACAACCGACGTCCGTTCGTACATAGGTTGGTCTTGGGTTTGTATCTCGGCATGTTTCTGTAAAATACAATACTTGTTAGTGAGACATGATGGTACTTTATATAATAGATTGGTCTAATTTCAATATCACGATTACTGCATAAATGGGCCATGTAAAATATTTTGAATTTGAAACATGTACAAAGTATTTAGATATATGTCTCGGCATGTAAATTAAGTGTCGTTTGGAAACAAAAGGTGGATACTAAAATGCACTCAATTTTGTAATGGTTAATACTTTGCAAATTCTCATACTTATAAGCCCAGACATTAAAACACCCTGTGGAAACGGAGGCATATCGTAAATATCATGCTCATTAAAAAACACAGTGGGCCTCAATCTAGGTAAAAGGCTAAAAATGATATCTTCTCTAAAACCTCTTGAAGGATTTTGTTGAAACTGTATCACAATGATCTTTGGGATAGTGTGCCTCAGATCTGTGTTTTTCGCAGCCGCCAGTTGTTCAAGATGGCTAAAACTAGGTCAAATTTAAGGAAATTTCAAACGACATCTCCGAAACCTCTTATTCCATTCTAAAGAAATATTATATAAATATGGATGTTCCTTGAGTTGGTCTCTATCAAATTTGTGTATTTCGTTATCATTGAATAATCAAAATGGTCGCCATGGTGACCCAAGGTTACATCGAGTGATATAGGAAAAGGTTAAACATGACATCTTCTCTGAAACCTTTTAAAGGATTTTGTTGAATCTTTATCACAATGCATCTTTTAAGTTTTTTTTTGTTTTTTTCTTCCAATAATCAAAATGGCCGCCGTTGCAACCCAAAGTTTATATAGGAAAGGCTCAATATGATATCTTACCTGAAACCGCTTAAAAGAGTTCTATGAAACTTAATCACAATGATCTTTAGGGAAGTCCCCTTCAGATTTTGGTTTCTCGTGGCTGCCAGTCTTCCATGATGGCCACCATGTCTAAAACTAGGTAAAAATTAAGGAAACCACGTATTCCATTCTCCACATGGCCACACATATAATTATTAAATTTGTGATGAATTGCACTTATAATATTCACAGATTAAGAGGTTATGTTGACTAAAAAAGCAAGAAACACAAAAATTCAAGGCAATGCCTAACTATTAATAATGTTTTACCATGTATTTTATGTAAATGCTTGATACAAACTTCAAGATTAAGGTGTGTCCCTTTAAAAATTAATATAAAAACTACAAGATTTATAAACAGAACCTTAACTGCGATACGAAACATACAATGGCCCGGGTAGGGAACGTCCAATGGCCACAGTACGAATCGCCTAGTTACCTGGGTACGAACCATCAAAGGTACGATACGTGCGTAACTTTTTCCCAAATAAATTTCAATTAATATACTTTTGATACCAGTAGAGCGCCTAAGTAACAGGCCCACATTGGCCTCTTGTTTATTTTTGCCTTGCAAACCACTTCTATTGACATATGCCCAGTAAAATCATACGAAATACAATCCCTTGAATACAAACTATAGGAATGAGTGTAAAGACAAGAGCTAGATTGTGTAAATGGGTTAAAAATTCATGAGTTTACTGAAATAGTGTGTACCCTGTCACGACTTTCAACCAAAAAAATATTCTTATTCCTTCTATAACTTTATTGTTTCAATAGTTTTTCAAAAACGGGTTTCAATCGTAGCATTTTGTTTTCTGCATTAGATGAACTAAGTTTCATAAAAACCAACCATTGGCAACAAAATCAGACAAAATGTTACCTGAATTGAGGCCGGATTTCTTGGCTATTTCGTGTTGAACCCTATCATTTAGTCACGTGGATTGTGCACACTGGGAATGGGATATTGGCATGAAACTTTACGGATAGGTAGATTATATGAAAAGGAAGCTTGGGATTGCATTTGGGGTTACTGGGGTCAAGGTCACTGATACTAAATCTAAACAGTTTCAGAATATTTTCAGAATTAGCTCCCTTGAATATTTTCATAATTAATCACATTTCTTTACTTAGAATTTGTTTACGTCCAGTTTGTCAGTAACTTGAAAAAAGTTGTATCACAAATAATGTATGTTGAAAAGAAATTAAACTCTATTGTGAACATTTTGCGTACATTATTCAAATGACTCATCTTTTACATTGTGGAAAACCCAGCTTTACGCCAACATGCATGTCCCTTGTTTTTAAGATAAACACACAATTAACCTCTCCACATAATGCAGTTTCTAAAAACTGTGCTGTGCATATGAATAGGATCTTGGATGAGTTTGACAATGATCAAATTTTTTTCGCATATAATGTTACAGAGGTAGTTGAGCCTACCTTGACTGTGCTATGCTAATGATTATGTTCAAGATATTTCTAAAATTTGACATACTCTCTCAAAAGATACTCTCTCGAAAGTATTATTATATGATCTACTGAGCAGGTGACAAAGATGGTACCCAATGTTACGATTGCGGTATCTTTATCGACACCTGGATGGAGAAGGACGATCCATTAAAGGAGCATGCCGCCCGCAGTCCCAGTTGTAATTTCATTCTGCTTACAGCGGGAAAACAGTTTGTAAAGAATTCATTGCGAACAGTTGAAGTAAGTGATAAATTATTTAAAAATTGTATTTATTATCATCGCTTTTAAGGTTGGAGGAATACTTAAGAATTGCATCCCCTGTCTTCAAACTTTATAGCTCGATTGTCCTTTGTATAACAGTGGTAAGCACATGGCAGGCGAAACAAATGTTTCGTGGAACACCTTTCTAGATATTAACTTTTAATAGTATGTTGTTCAGTTCAGTTTCATAAATGACTTCAATTTGAGATCCATTTGTCTGAATTCTATATTAAACAGTACAATGTCATGAATATTTTATCTGCAGATTTTTCATGCTTTACAGTTAACAGGATCTTAAAGCAGATAAAATATACATTACATGGTCCGAGTATTAACTTTCATACTCTTGGGCAAGACACTTTACCTTAGCCCCGTCCGTCGGATGGGGACGTAAACCGGGCGGTCCCGTGTATCGGTCTATCCTCCGAGCACGTTAAAGAACCATAGGAATCTATTCGATAATACGAGTAGGGCAGGTTCCCGGATTCCTATGTGTCCTTCCCCTCTCTCTGGGGCGGCTCTAAATAACCTATACTGTGTTGATGAGCCGTTAAACAACATTCAATTCCATTTAAACCCTTCTCCAAGAAGCAAAAACGGGGTTGGCTGGGGTATGACATAAAACCTTAATTTCGGCTTAAAAAGTTTGCATATTGACTTAACATTTAATAAGTAATTTTAAACAGGTTATAACATTTTTAAGTAAAAAATGTTTTTAAATGTGTTTTAATGTTGAAATATCCGTTATAAAATCCTGCTAATACAAGCTTTCACATCGCTTAATGGACTTAAGGCGGGACCATGTAATGTAGGCAATAACTCGCAGTATTGCCTCCCGTCACCCATACCAACTTCTATTATCTAAGATAAATTCCTCATTGAAGGCAGGCATTCCTCATTTCTTTTATTTAAAAATGTCTTCACTGAATACATAACAAATATTATTGTTACTTGTATTTGATGGTTTTAGAGTCCAGATGAAGCATGTAAAAGATTCAAGAAAGAAAACAAAGAATTAAGGGACAAACTTGAAAAGGTGATTATATGTTTACCATGTGTGTACAAATGTGCATATTAAAATACAAAGAAGTTTAACTTTGTTTCTCTATCATGTCTTTCATAGTAGACAGTGTAAATATTTGTTTATACTTATTATGTGAAATACATCACTCATCTGATCTGATGAAATTAAATGTTTAGTAGTCAAACAATAATACCATTCGTTTTTATGTTCATATATCAAATTAATAATAATAGTAATAATAATAGACTTTCTTTACCTAGGGTAATACACATTTAATTACAAAACTAATCTTCCATGTGGCCCTCTATTATTTACACATTTACAATACTTATTGGCAAATTGGTTAAACATAATGAATAAGAGAATAAGATATTATCAACCGACAGTCACCTCCCATTCAGCTTCTGTCCACATGCCTACTCATACACCGCATATACTGATTTCTAAATACTCAAACAAATATATATATATATATATATATATTTAAAAATTAAGAAACATAAAACATGCAAAAATCAATGACATCATAAAATATATGTACCGTAGATACCTTAAAACATAGACAAAAAAAGCAACAAGTGAGGCACCAGCAGTGGTACAAATGCCGGGTTGCGAATTCAACATTTATGTTTAACTGAAAAATCTAAGTAAAAGGGGAGAATAATTCAGGTAAAATACATGACAGAGTTATGGTTCTTGTCTTATAACATTGTGTAATGATAATGAACATGTGTGCCAAGTTTTAAAGCTTTTCGACCATTTGTCTTGAGAAATGAGGAAAATAAAAACTTGAACCAAAACATCAAAATGCGTAGACAGACAGCTGGAGAGACGAAAATCGCCAAACTATAAGCCTGGATTTGCTATGCAATCCAGCTAGAAAATGGACATTAATTATTTAAAAAAACAACAAAAAAAAAAACGGAAAACACAGAAGCAAACAAAGCTTAAAGACCTAAACTTAATGGTACTTTGATACTACAATTATTCGTTCAAAAGCATGAAGTAGTAGCAGCATAAAGTAATTCACGATTATTTCAGTGTTTACGGAGTGAAAATAGAGGCCCTTACAGAAAAGATCAAACAATATCAGGATCAGTATTATATTCATTAAATATGGGACATAAGTTATTAGAAATATTGTTTTACTTATTTCCGTTTATGTTCCATGTAAATCTTTTTTGTATGATTTGGTAACACATTGCCTCCATTGCCGAAGGACACAGTCATGCATGCATGAGTTGTCGTCAATGCCAGATTGTGTTGCATTTTCTTGATGCCCTTTTCCATGCTAAATATCAGAGTAAAATCCCATGCACCACACTTATACGACATTGCCGGTACACTATTTACGCGAACATGCATTTGATGAGTGTGGAACTTCGCAAATATATGACCTCAAAAGCGGTCTAAACTACAGGTGAACAGAAACATTCATCATTCAGTACTAACTGGGTGTATAAAGTATATAATTTTTATGCCCGCACCACTTTCGTGGTACCCTTGTCCGTCCGTACTTCTGTACGTCCGTACGTCCCGTTTTTACATTCAAGTTTTTTATAAAGTCAATTTCTCAGATACCAAATACCGTACAGTTTTCAAACTTCATACACACTTACATCTGTATGACAGCAATATGTTCCTACTCGAATCAGGTCAATATAAATTACCTTGACCTACTTTTGAGTCGCCATGCGTATGGCTGACTCTTTGCAGTCGTGTATATACTGAAATTTCTGAATATGGAGTTTTTGGTTGAGGAGTTTTACCGTTTTCGACAATGTAGTCCCCTTTAACTGCCTCAAATACAACTTAATTTGATAAGGTGACTGACATGAACATTATGTATACCGAGTTATATAACTACTGATTGTGAAATAATGAAATAATCGTAATTGTATACAGTACAAACTTGTCTTTTTTGTAGATTTACCGAAATATTATGCACATTAATACACCAGTTTTCGGACAAGGAGCTTTACGCACTTCGAGAATGCACTTAGAGAATGTAGTTCCTTTAACTGCCTCAAGTATAACTTAGTTTCATAACTTGGTGACTGACATGAACGTTATATATACCGAATAATATAACTACTGATTGTTAATAATTGTCATTGTATACAGTATATACGTGTCTTCTTTGAAAATCTACTGAAATACTATGCGCAATAATACACGCAAAAATATTTTATGAATGGAAAGTTTCAATAGCGTAGTTACCCGGATGTCGAACATCTCATTAATATTAATTCATTTCATTCGATAGTGTAGCAGAAACTCGATAATTATCCATTCATTCAGAACCATTAATTTGAAAATGTACAATCATTGACGAATAATAAGCAATCAATTAACACATTTTCCGCCCCAATTTCTAAACCAGCAAGCTAAACAAGCCGCTCATGCGTGGCCTACAGCGTGACCTAGATAATGAGCTTTACCGTCAAATTGGGAACTAAATGTCCGTAAATATTGTAGCTATTGTGCCTAGTACTTTGAGAAATAGTATAGCATCTACTACAAATAAATACACAAGTTGATGAAAGAATTTGTCAAGAAGTGCTCAGTTCTACTACCAACAACAACAAGGTAAACAAATCAAATAGTTTAAAGGGACACACGGCAATCTTTGCATTACGGTAAAAAGAAGAACAAAAATCCATATGTTTTGGCATTTACCCATGTAGTGTTTATTTCCTTGCTAGAATTCAATAAAAAATAATTATGTCACAGTGTATCAACAGGAAATCTGTTGGAACATACAGTGCTCGAAAAGTAGGATAGCCCGATGCCCGGAGCAGTTTCGCTCCAGTTTCACCAAGTCGGCTCTGATTATTATCATTTGGCAAAAGTGCTAGTACTGTCCTTTGCATCAGCTCGCTTACTCCAGTACAAAAAAAATCTCATGTTCTAAACAGCAACATTTCATTCTAATACGCCACACCTGTAAAATTTAACATAACCTTTAACCTCGCACAAGTTTGAAAACCAGCCAGATCGGAATAATTTCACAGGAGTTATGGCCCTTGTTTTGCTGAAAAATGCCATATTAAGCCTTGTGAACACTCTAGCACCTTCATTTATTATTTGATCTTTACCAAACTTGCACAGATTGTTAATACTAATAATAGCCTGGACAAGTTCGAAAATCAGCGGAATTGGGTCAGTAATACTAGAGTTATGGCCCTTGTTTTTTCTGAAAAATGCCATTTTCTGCCTTGTGAACACTCTAGCACCTTCATTTATTATTTGATCTTTACCAAATTTGCACAGATTGTTAATATCAATGAAAGCTCAAACAAGTTCGAAAAACCAGCTAAATCGGATAAGTAACACCGGAGTTATGGCCCTTGTTTTTTCTGAAAAATGCTATTTTCTGCCTTGTGAACACTCTAGGGCCTTCAATATTTATCGGATCTTTACTTAACTTTGCCAGTGTCTTGATGTCAATGAAAGCTTAAGTTCGAAAACCGGCAAGATTGAAATAATTTCAATGGAGTTATGGCCTTTGTTTTGCTGAAAAATGCCATATTAAGCCTTGTGAACACTCTAGCACCTTCATTTATTATTTGATCTTTACCAAACTTGCACAGATTGTTAATATCAATAAAAGCTCGGACAAGTTCGAAAAACCAGCTAGATCGGACTATTAACAGCGGAGTTATTACCCTTGATTTAGTTAAAAATGCTATATTTTACCTCGTTTAGACGATAGGGGCTTCATTGTTCATCCGATCTTTACCAAACTTTATCAGATTGTTAATATCAATGAAAGCTTGGACAAGTTCGAAAACCAGCCAGATTGGACCAGTATCGGCGGAGTTATGGCCCTTAATTTAGTTAAAAATGCTAAATTTTGCCTCGTTAAGACGATAGGACCTTCATCTTTCACTCGATCTTTACCAAACTTTACCAGATTGTTACTATCAATGAAAGCTCGGACAAGTTTGAAAACCAGCCAGATCGGACCAGTATCGGCGGAGTTATGGCCCTTGATTCAGTTCAAAATACTATATTTTGCCTCGTTAAGGCCATATGAAATTAATTCCCAGTTTATCATCCAAATTTCGGAAAAAATTGGGGTGGGGGGTGCGATTTTATTTTTTATTTTTTATTTTCCTGAGATGACATCGAACATCACAAAAATGTTAATAACCAGAAGTATTATGTTTTGAACACTCTCTTTATTACCAATTGTCCCTGCTATAGCATACATTTGTATTTATAATTATATAAACTACCATGTATGTGAGTTTTAAAAGTTGAAGTTCTCGATATAACTTACTTCTTAATATTGCTCGACGTCCGATTTGTTTACAAAATATATTTGCGGTATTTCCGGTTCGGGCTAAATATTAACGCATTTTCCGTCACGGAAAGACGACTCTTTCACAGTCGATTTATTTATTTATTTTTTATTTATTTTTTCGGACAAAATAAAAACTGTCGGGGCGGCATAAAATATTCGGGGCGGGCGGGGATGATAAACTGGGAATTAATTTTATATGGCCTAAGACGATAGGGCCTTCATTTTTCATCCTATCTTTACCAAACTTTACCACATTGTTAATGTCGTTGAAAGCTCAAACAATTTCGAAAACAAGCTTTATCGGACCAGTAACAGCGGAGTTATGGCCCTTGATTTAATTAAAAATGCTATATTTTGCCTCGTTAAGACGATAGGGGCTTCATTGTTCATCCGATCTTTACCAAATTTTATCAGATTGTTAATATCAATGAAAGCTTGGGCAAGTTTGAAAACCATTCATATCGGACTAGTAACAGCGGCGTTATGGCCCTTGATTTAGTTCAAAATGCTATATTTTGCCTTGTTAAGAAGATAGGGGCTTCATTGTTCATCCGATCTTTACCAAGCTTTACCATCTTGTTAATATCAAAGAAAGCTCGGATAAGTTCGAAAACCAGTCAGATGGGACTAGTAACCGTGGAGTTATGGCCCTTGATTTAGTTAAAAAGGCTATATTTTGCCTCGTTAAGAAGATAGGGTCTTCATTTTTCATCCGATCTTTACCAAAAATTACCAGATTGTTAATATCAATGAAAGCTTGGACAAGTTCGAAAACCAGCTAGATTGGACCAGCAACAGCGGAGTTATGGCCCTTGGTTTAGTTAGAAATGCTATATTTTGCATTGTTAAGACGATAGGACCTTCATTTTTCGTCAGATCTTTACCAAACATTACCAGATTGTTAGTATAAATGAAAACTCAGACAAGGTTGAAAACCAGCCAGATCGGACCAGTAACAGCGGAGTTATGGCCCTTGATTTAGTTAAAAATGCTATATTTTGCCTTGTTAATAGATAGGGTCTTCATTTTTCATCCGATCTTTAACAAACTTTACCAGATTGTTACTATCAATGAAAGCTCCGACACGTTTGAAAACCAGCCAGATTGGACCATTTACACTGGAGTTATGGCCCTTGATTTTTTGAAATATGCTATATTTTGGCCTCATTAAGAAGAAAGGGCCTTCATTTGGCCAAATTTCATTGAAATTTTTCTGGGATGATCAGTACCAAGCCTAGTTGTACATGTCGTCACTGTGTTCCAGTTGAATGATTTTGGCGGAGTTATGTCCCTTTAAAGGTTTTAATACACAAACTTAGTCCTGACTAGTTTTCCTGAACCCCTGGCCGGATTTAAACAAAACGTTTTAGGGATGATCAGTTCCAGGTCTAGTTGTGCAAGTCTTTGCCCTGTTCGGGTTGATTGATTTTTGGCAGAGTTATGGCCCTTTAAAGGTTTTAATACACAAACTTTGGACTATTCTCCTGAACGTCTCCCCACATTTCAACGAAACTTTACAGGGATGATCAGCACCAAGCTTAGTTGTGCATATCATCGACGCATTCCGGTTAACAGACTTTTGGTGGAGTTATGGCCCTTTAAAGGTTTTTGATACACAAACATTTTCCGGGCTAGTTTTCCTGAACCCCTGGCTGGATTTTAACGAATCTTGACAAGGATGATCAGTATCAAGCCTAGTTGTGCATATCATCGCCATATTCGGGTTGATTGATTTTTGTCAGAGTTATGGCCCTTTAAAGGTTTTAATAGAGAAACGTCCAGATTAGTCTGTTCTGAACTCCTTGCTGGATTTCAACGAATCTTGATGGGGATGATCAGTACCAAGCCTAGTTGCACCTATCATTGACGTGTTCTGGTTGAATGAATTTTTGTAGAGTTATGGCCCCTTAAAAGTTTTAATACACTAACTTTCTCCTGAACCTCTGGCTGGATTTCAACGAAACTTGTCAGGGACAATCAGTACCAAGCCTGGTTGCCTATATCATCACCATGTTCTGGTTGAACGATATTTGAAAGAGTTATGGCCCCTTGTGCATAAATTTAACTTTAGCCAGTAGAGCGTCCACAGGCCCTCTTGGGCCTCTTGTTTTTATTTACTCAACTTCTCAGATACAAAAACCTATACAGTTTTCAAACTTCATACACACTTACATCTGTATAACAGCAATATGTTCCTACCCGAATCAGGTCAATATAAATGACCTTGAACTACTTTTTTAAACTTTGTTAATTTACATCAAAGTTTTTCATTCAAGTTTTTTACATCAAAGCTTTTTGTTAAGTTCATTTCCCCAACACCAGATGCCTTAGAGAGCTATCAGACTTTACAAATGTTGATAACTACATGACAGCGATATATTCCAATGAAAAGTGGGTCCATATGAATTACCTCGACCTACCTTTGGCACTTTGTTAATATACATTGAAGTTTTAAATTTATTTTTTAGCTCTACTGGCCAAGGGCCAGCAGAGCTTATGGGATGCTGTGTTGTCCGTCGTCCGTCTGTCGTCAGTTAACTTTTCTTCAAACGACTTCTCCTCAGAAACCGCTTGCCTAATTTTGACCAAACTGCACATGGATGATCCTTTAATAGATGAATGCTTTTTAGATTTGTTAAAATTAGGTCAGCGCTACATCCAAGATGGCTGCCCTTACCATATATGGTCAAAACCTTAAAAAATCATCTTCTCCAGAACCGCTGGACAGATTTCAACAGTTTTTCTTTTAAAATGATCGCCAACGCCTAGACTATCAAGTTTGTTCAAATAAAGTCCCCGGGGTCAAAAATGGCCGTGCCCCGGGGGTCCAAAGTTTGTATATTGAGGTTTTGCATGTTTTTCATATAGACCTATAGGAAAAAACTTTAAAAAATCTTCTTCTCTGGAACCACAAGGCACAGAGCTCTCATGTATTACATGTAGCATCAGCTTATTGTCCTCTACTAAGTTTGTTCAAATGGTGACCATGGGGTCTAATTTGTCTTCACCCCGGTGATCACAGTTTTACATAGACTTATATAGGATTTTTTTTTAAAAAATCTTCTTCTCGGAAACTACAACAGCCAGAGGTTTGATATTTTGCATTTACTATAAGCTTATGGTCCTTTACCAAGTTTGTTCAAATGGTGACCCTCGGGTCACATTTAGCCCCGCCCCAAGGGTCACATGTTTTACATAGACATGTATAGGGAAAAACTTAAAAAATCTTCTTCTCTGAAACTGCAAGAGCCAGAGGTTTAATATTTTGCATTTGCTATATTTTAGCTTGTGGTCCTCTACCAAGTTTGTTAAAATGGTGACCCCTGGGTCACATTTGGCCCCACCCAGGGGGTCACAGTTTTACATAGGCTTGTACTAAGGGAAAAAGTGAAAAAAATCTTCTTCTCTGAAACTGCAAGAGCCAGAGGTTTAATATTTTGCATTTGCTATAAGCTTGTGGTCCTCTACCAAGTTTGTTCAAATGGTGACCCCTGGGTCACATTTGGCCCCACCCCGGGGGTCACAGTTTTACATAGGCTTTTACTAAGGGAAAAACTGAAAAAAATCTTTTTCTCTGGAACCACATGGCACAGAGCTCTCATGTATTACATGTAGCATAATTTTTTTTTTTTTTTTTTTTATTTTTTTTTTTTTTTTTTTTTACCTCTATGTTGGACCAGTCGGACCAGTAACAGAGGAGTTATGGCTCTTGATTTAGTTAGAAATGCTATATTTTGCCTCGTTAATATGGTAGGACCTTCATTTTTCATCTGATCTTTACCAAACTTTACTAGATTCTTTAGTTATGGCCCTTGATTTAGTTGATAAGCTGTATTTTGCCCAAAACTTTCAAAAAAATGTAAATGGCAGTCTCTCGCTTCATTGATGTTATAAGAGCCATGTTAGCCAGTAAAGCGTCCACAGGCCCTCTTGGGCCTCTTGTTATTAACTCGGTTTCTCAGATACCAAAAGCCATACAGTTTTTAAACTTCATACACACATCTGTATGACAGCAATATGTTCCTACCCAAATCAGGTGAATATAGATGACCTTGACCTACTTTTTACACTGTTAATTTACATCAAAGTTTTCGTTCAAGTTTTTTACATCATTGTTTTTAGCTCTACTGGCCAAGGGCTAGCAGAGCTTATGGGATGCTGTGTTGTCCGTCGTCCGTCGTCTGTCTGTCGTCTGTCGTCTGTCTGTCGTCCGTTAACTTTTCTTCAAACGACTTCTCCTCAGAAACCGTGTGGCTAATTTTGACCAAACTTCACGTGGATGATCCTTAGATGAATGCTTTTTAGATTTGTTAAAATTAGGTCAACGCTACATCCAAGATGGCTGCCATTACCATATATGGTCGAAACCTTAAAAAATCTTCTTCTCAAGAACCGCTGGACAGACTTCAACAGTTTTTCTTTTAAAATGATCGCCAATGCCTAGACTATCAAATTTGTTCAAATAAAGTCCCCGGGGTCAAAAATGGCCGTGCCCCGGGGGTCCAAAATTTGTATATTGAGGTTTTGCATGTTTTTCATATAGACATTTAGGAAAAAACTTTAAAAAATCTTCTTCTCTGAAACCAGAAGGCACAGAGCTCTCATGTATTACCTGTAGCATCAGCTTATAATGGTCCTCTACTAAGTTTGTTCAAATGGTGACCCTGGGGTCAAATTTGTCCCCGCCCCGGGGGTCACAGTTTTACATAGACTTATATAGGATTTTTTTTTAAAAATCTTCTTCTCGGAAACTACAAGAGCCAGAGGTTTGATATTTTGCATTTACTATAAGCTTATGGTCCTTTACCAAGTTTGTTCAAATGGTGACCCTCGGGTCACTTTTGGCCCCGCCCCAAGGGTCATAGTTTTACATAGACATGTATAGGGAAAAACTTAAAAAATCTTCTTCTCTGAAACTGCAAGAGCCAGAGGTTTAATATTTTGCATTTGCTATAAGCTTGTGGTCCTCTATCAAGTTTGTTCAAATGGTGACCCAGGGGTCACATTTGGCCCCACCCCGGGGGTCACAGTTTTACATAGGCTTGTATAGGGAAAAACTGAAAAAAATCTTCTTCTCTGGAACCACATGGCACAGAGCTCTCATGTAATACATGTAGCATCAGCTTATGGTCCTCTACTAAGTTTGTTCAAATGGTGACCCGGGGGTCAAATTTGTCCCCGCCCCGAGGGTCACAGTTTTACATAGACTTATATAGGATTTTTTTTTAAAAATCTTCTTCTCGTCAACTACAAGAGTCAGAGGTTTGATATGTTACATTTATTATAAGCTTATGGTCCTTTACCAAGTTTGTTCAAATAGTGACCCTGGGTCACATTTGGTCAAGGGTCACATGTTTTACATAGACATGTATAGGGAAAAACTTAAAAAATCTTCTTCTCTGAAACTGCAAGAGCCAGAGGTTTAATATTTTGCTGTTGCTATAAGCTTATGGTCCTTTACCTATTTTGTTCAAATGGGGACCCTGGGGTCACATCTGGCCCCGCCCCGGGGATTCACAGTTTTACATAAATGCTTGTATAGGGAAAAACTGAAAAAAATCTTCTTCTCTGGAACTGCAAGAGCCAGAGGTTTAATATTTTGCATTTGCTATAAGTTTATGGTCCTTTACCAAGTTTGTTCAAATGGTAACCCTCGGGTCATATTTGACCCCGCCCCAAGGGTCACATGTTTTACATAGACATGTATAGGGATTTTTTTTTTTGAATTTTTTTTTTTAATATTTTGTTTTTGAATTATTTTTTTATTTTTTTTTTTTTTTTTGAATTATTTTTTTTTTGAATAATTTTTTTTTTTTTTTTGAGGATTTTTTTTGTTAAATATCTTCTATTTTTTTTGGAATTTTTTTTTTGGAATTGTTTTGGAATTTTTTTTTATTTAATTTTTTTTTTTTTTAGCTCTATGTTCGACCAGTCGGACCAGTAACAGAGGTGTTCTTGATTTAGTTAAACATGCTATATGTTGCCTCGTTAATACGGTTGGGCCTTCATTTTTCTGATCTTTACCAAACTTTACCAGATTCTTTAGTTATGGCCCTTGATTTAGTTAAAAAGCTGTTTTTTGCCTGAAACTTTCAAAAAAACGTAAATGGCAGTCACTCACTTCATTGATGTTATAAGAGATATGTTAGCCAGTAGAGCGTCCACAGGCCCTCTTGGGCCTCTTGTTTGTTAAGTCCATTTCTCCAACACCAGATGCCTTAGAGCTTTAAAACTTCACAAATATTGATAACTACATGACAGCGATATGTTCCAATGAAAAGTGGGTCAATATGAATTACCTTGACCTACCTTTTACACGTTGTAAAAACATTAATTTACATTGAAGTTTTACATTCAAGTTTTTAGCTCTACTGGCCAAGGGCCAGCAGAGCTTATGGGATGGTGTGTTGTCCGTCTTCCGTCGTCCGTCCGTCGTCCGTCCGTTAACTTTTCTTCAAACAACTTCTACTCAGAAACCGCTTGGCTAATTTTGACCAAACTTCACATGGATGATCCTTAGATGAATGATTTTTAGATTTGTTAAAATTAGGTCAGCACTACATCCAAGATGGCTGCCATTACCATATATGGTCGAAACCTTAAAAAATCTTCTTCTCCAGAACCGCTGGACAGATTTCAACAGTTTTTCTTTTAAAATGATCGCCAACGCCTAGACTATCAAGTTTGTTCAAATAAAGTCCCCGGGGTCAAAAATGGCCGTGCCCCGGGGGTCCAAAGTTTGTATATTGAGGTTTTGCATGTTTTTCATATAGACATATAGGAAAAAACTTTAAAAAATCTTCTTCTCTGAAACCACAAGGCACAGAGCTCTCATGTATTACATGTAGCATCAGCTTATGGTCCTCTGCTAAGTTTGTTCAAATGGTGACCCTGGGGTCAAATTTGTCCCTGCCCCGGGGGTCACAATTTTACATAGACTTATATAGGATTTTTAAAAAAAAAAATCTTCTTCTCGGAAACTACAACAGCCGGAGGTTTGATATTTTGCATTTACTATAAGCTTATGGTCCTTTACCAAGTTTGTTCAAATGGTGACCCTCGGGTCACATTTGGCCCCGCCCCAAGGGTCACATGTTTTACATAGACATGTATAGGGAAAAACTTAAAAAATCTTCTTCTCTGAAACTGCAAGAGCCAGAGGTTTAATATTTTGCATTTGCTATAAGCTTGTGGTCCTCTACCAAGTTTGTTCAAATGGTGACCCAGGGGTCACATTTGGCCCCACCCCGGGGGTCACAGTTTTACATAGGCTTGTATAGGCAAAAATGAAAAAATCTTCTTCTCTGGAACCACATGGCACAGAGCTCTCATGTATTACATGTAGCATCAGCTTATAGTCCTCTACTAAGTTTGTTCAAATGCTGACCCTGGGGTCAAATTTGTCCCCGCCCCAAGGGTCACAGTTTTACATAGACTTATATAGGATCTTTTTTTTAAAAATCTTCTTCTCGGAAACTACAAGAGCCAGAGGTTTGATATTAAACATTTATTATAAGCTTATGGTCCTTTACCAAGTTTGTTCAAATGGTGACCCTGGTGTCACATCTTGCCCCGCCCCGGGGTCACAGTTTTACATAAATGCTTGTATAGGGAAAAACTGAAAAAAATCTTCTTCTCTGGAACTGCAACAGCTTAAAGTTTAATATTTTGCATTTGCTATAAGCTTATGGTCCTTTACCAAGTTTGTTCAAATGGTGACCCTCGGGTCACATTTGACCCCGCCCCAAGGGTCACATGTTTTACATAGACATGTATAGGGAAAAGTTTGTTCAAATGGTGACCCATTGGTCACATTTGGCCCCACCCTGGGGGTCACAGTTTTACTTAGGCTTGTATAGGCAAAAACTGAAAAAAATCTTCTACTCTGGAACCACATGGCACAAAGCTCTCATGTATTATTTTGCATCTGATCTTAGCCAAACTTTAGCAGATTTTATGGCTTTCTTTTTTTTTTTAATTTTTTTTTTTAATTTTTTTACTTATTTTGCCTCATTAATACGGTAGGGCCTTTATTTTTCATCTGATCTTTACCAAACTTTACTAGATTCTTTAGTTATGGCCCTTGATTTAGTTGATAAGCTGTTTTTTGCCCGAAACTTCCAATAAAACATAAATGGCAGTCACTCGCTTCATTGATGTTATAAGAGCCATGTTAGCCAGTAGAGCGTCCACAGGCCCTCTTGGGCCTCTTGTTTATTAACTCCGTTTCCAAACTTCATACACACATCTGTATGACAGCAATATGTTCCTACCCAAATCAGGTCAATATAAATGAGCTTGACCTAATTTTTTCACTTTGTTAATTTACCTTAAAGTTTTACATTCAAGTTTTTTATTATGTCCATTACTCCGATACCAGAATCAGTACAGCTTTTAAACTTCATACACACTTATATCTATATGACAGCAATATGTTCCTACCCAAATCAGGTCAATATAAATGTCCTTGACCTACTTTTTACAGTTTGTTAATTTACATAAAAGTTTTACATTCAAGTTTTTTATTATGTCCATTACTCTGATACCAGCAGCAGTACAGCTTTTAAACTCCATACACACTTATATCTGTATGACAGCAATATGTTCCTACCCAAATCAGGTCAATATAAATGACCTTGACCTACTTTTTACAATTGGTTGATTTACATCAAAATTTAACATTGACGTTTTTAGATCACCTGAGCCGTCAGGCTCAAGGTGATCTATTGGGATCACTCGTCGTCCGTCATTGTTAACTTTTGCTTCAAACGACTTTTCCTCAGAAACCATTTGGCCAATTTGCTCTAACTTCACATGGATGATTCTTAGATGAATGGTTTGTAGATTTGTTAAAATTAGGTCAGCACTACATCCAAGATGGCTGCCATTACCATATATGGTCGAAACCTTAAAAAATCTTCTTCTCAGGACCACCGGACAGATTTCAACAGTTTTTCTTTAAAATGATCGCCAATGCCTAGACTATCAAGTTTGTTCAAATGAAGTCCCCGGGGTCAAAAATGGCCATGACCTGGGGGTCTTTACCCTCGCCCTATGGCACTGGGCCTTTTGGCGAGCTTTTCAGTAGAAGGTTAAGGATGCAGAAGAGTCCGGGAATAGAAGCTAGCATCCCTCGTCCAAAGTGGTTTACTGTAGAATCGCAGTAGTAGATTTATTCGGAGTGAAGAAGTCCAACGTAGATAGCCTGTCAGTAGGTGATTAAGGTTTTCTCGAAGAAGATTAAAGTTGTTATGGAAGATTGCCTGCAGAATTGTGACTAGGTCAATCGCAGTCGTCTTAGCCAATCAGGAAATGGATGATTAGAAGCGTCCCAAGTAGGACAGTCCGGGTATACATGGATTCCAAGTTAGTAGTTCACACGTGGTAATGGCTCCTCCGGTACACTCACTGGCTGTGTGAATGTTAGTGTGTATCTCGCAGGGTTGATTCTACACCAATGAAGTCAATGTAGTCCATATCCCGCCGAGGTTCATCAATCGCCAAGTAGCCAAATCCAGTTAGCAGGCCGTATCCGTAATGGTGTTGCTGCATCCTTCATAGGTCCCCGCTGTCACACCGGGAACTCTGTGTTGACATCTCCCCCTTAAATTCCAGACAACAGCACGCCCTGCGGGGTCACATGGTTCCCAACAGCCGCAACACGCACTGTCTATTCAATGGTCTGAACTGGAATGTTTAGTTACATAAACTACATATGAAAAATATAATCGCCGATCCTCACTCAGGACGTATCGACATCGCCTGGTGAGCTGTAGATGGACATGTCCTGCTGGTCCAATGGTCTAGACGAGAAGCTTACGGTCCTCTACCAAGTTTGTTCAAATGGTGACCCTGGGGTCAAATTTGGCCCAGTCTCTGGCGTCACAGTTTTACATAGATTTATACAGTTAAAAAGATAAAACATCTTCTCTGAAACTACAAGAGCCAGAGGTTTAATATTTTGTATTTACTATGGGCTTAATATGGTCCTTTACCAAGTTTATTCAAATGGTTACCCTAGGTTCACATTTGGCCCTGCCCCAGGGGTCACATGTTTTACATAGACTTGTATATGGAAACACTTAAAAATCTTCTCTGAAACCACAAGGTACACATCTCTCATATATTACATGTAGCCCTGGGGTCACATTTGGCCCTGCTCCAGGGGTTACACTCTAGCACCTTCATTTTATATTTGATCTTTACCAAACTTTGTCAGTGTCTTAATATCAATGTTTTTAACACAACAGAGGCCACATTTCTTGAACAATCTTAACCAAACTTGCACAGATTGTATATGACAATAAGATTTCGAAGAAGTTCGATAATGGGCCTGTACTCAGGTGATCGATTTAGGGCCATCTTGGTCCTCTTGTTTACTCAGGTGATCGATTTAGGGCCATCTTGGTCCTCTTGTTTACTCATATAGCAATAGCCTTACAGTATTCAAACTTCATACACACATCTATATGGCACCACTATGTTCCTACCCAAATCAGGTCCATATAACTTGAAATTTAATACTACACTTAACAGCTTGTTACTCCATTTTATAAGCAACCGATAACCCTTTAGAAATATTTTTTTTTTTTTTTTTTTAACTCCTTTTTTTATTTTTTTTTTTTCATTATTTTTTAATATGTATATGTTTATTAAATATTTTTCCCCCCTCTATTTGGATTTGACGAAAACTGGAAGCATTGCAGTATGATGTCCAGTTGTGCATGCGTTTTTTTCCGGTTCGTTGATTTTTGATGGAGTTACGGCCCCTTTACATCTTTAGCTCGACTGATCAGAGATCAGCAGAGCTTATGCCGTGGTGCGGCGTCCATCATCCGTCTGTCTGTCCGTCCGTAAACTTTTTGTGTAGCGACTACTCTAAAACTACTGAATCGATTTTCATGAAACTTTACTGAAATGTTACTCATGAAATCTAGTTGATCCTAGCAAAAATTCATGTTGATGTGAAATCCAAGATGGCCGCCAAATCTAAAAATAGTTTTTTAAAAAATAAGTTTGTAGCGACTACTTCTTGAAAACTATAAGTGATATTGATATGGGACTTTTTCTAAAATGATCAGCATGACATGATGTTGGTCCTTGTCGAAAATCGTTTTTGATTCGACGTTAAAGATGGCTGCCAGCGGCCATCTTTGTTTACATAGAGTTATATAATGAAAACTTGTAGCGACTACTCCTCTGAAACTACTTTACGGATTTTCATGAAACTTCACAGGAATGTTGCTCTTGATGTCTAATTGATCCTAGCAAAATTTCAGGTCGGCCGGAAATTCAAGATGGCCGCCACGGCTAAAAATAAATTTTCAAAGTACAAGTTTGTAGCGACTACTTCTTGAAAACTATAAGTGATATTGATATGGGACTTTTTCTAAAATGATCAGCATGAAATGTGGTTATCCGAGACGAACATTATTTTGATTCGACATTAAACATGGCTGCCAGTGGCCATCTTTGTTTACATAGAGTTATATAATGAAAACTTGTAGCGACTACTCCTCTGAAACTACTTGACGGATTTTCATGAAACTTCACAGGAATGTTGCTCTTGATGTCTTATTGATCCTAGAAAAATTTCAGGTCAGCCGGAAATTCAAGATGGCCACCATGGCTAAAAATAGATTTTCAAAATACAAGTTTGTGGCGACTACTTCTTGAAAATGATATGGGACTTTTTCTAAAATGATCAGCATGACATGATGTTGGTCCTTGTCAAAAAAGGTTTTGATTCGATGTTAAACATGGCTGTCAGCGACCATCTTTGTTTACATAGAGTTATATAATGAAAACTTGTAACAACTACTCCTCTGAAACTACTTGACGGATTTTCATGAAAATTCACAGGAATGTTGCTCTTGATGTCTTATTGATCCTAGCAAAATTTCAGGTCGGCCAGAAATTCAAGATGGCCACCACAGCTAAAAATAAATTTTCAGTTTTTAGCTCGACTGATCAGAGATCAGCAGAGCTTATGCCGTGGTGTGGCATCCGTCGTCCGTCTGTCTGTCCGTAAACTTTTATTTGTAGCGACTACTCCTCTGAAACTACTGGATGATTATTCATGAAACTTTACAGAAATGTTGCCCATGAAGTCTAGTTGATCCTAGCAAAAATTCAGGTTGATGTGAAATCCAAGATGGCCGCCAAAGCTAAAAATAGATTTTTAAAATATAAGTTTGTAGCGACTACTTCTTGAAAACTATAAGTGATATTGATATGGAAATTTTTCTTAAATGATCAGCATGATATGATGTTGGTCCTTGTCAAAAATCGTTTTGGTTCGACGTTAAACATGGATGCCAGTGGCCATCTTTGTTTGCATAGAGTTATATAGTAAAAACTTGTAGCGACTACTCCTCTGAAACTACTTGGCAGATTTTCATGAAACTTTACAGGTATGTTGCTCTTGATGTCTAATTGATCCTAGCAAAATTTCAGATCGGCCAGAAATTCAAGATGGCCGCCACAGCTAAAAATAGATTTTTAAAAAATAAGTTTGTAGTGACTACTTCTTGAAAACTATAAGTGATATTGATATGGGACTTTTTCTAAAATGATCAGCATGACATGATGTTTATCCTAGTCGAACATTATTTTGATTTGACGTTAAACATGGCTGCCAGTGGCCATTTTTGTTTACATAGAGTTATATAGTAAAAACTTGTAGCAACTACTCCTCTGAAACTACTTGACAGATGTTCATGAAACTTCACAGGAATGTTGCTCTTGATGTCTAGTTGATCCTAGAAAAAGTTCAGGCTGGCCAGAAATTCAAGATGGCCGCCATGGCTAAAAATAGATTTAAAATAGATAAATTTGTAGCGACTACTTCTTGAAAACTGTAAGTGATATTGATATGGGACGTTTTCTAAAATGATCAGCATGACATGATGTTGATCCTTGTCGAAATTTATTTTGATGCGACTTTAAACATGGCCGCTAGCGACCATCTTTGTTTACATAGATTTATATAGTGAAAACTTGTAGCGACTACTCCTCTGAAACTACTTGACGAATTTTTATGAAACTTCACAGGAATGTTGCACTTGATGTCTAATTGATCCCAGAATTTTTAAGGTAGGCCAGAAATTCAAGATGGCCACCACGGCTAAAAATAGATTTTCAAAAAACAAGTTTGTAGCGACTACTTCTTGAAAACTATAAGTGATATTGATATAGGACTTTTTCTAAAATTATCAGCATGACATGGTGTTGGTCCTTGTCGAAAATCGTTTTGATTCGATGTTAAACATGGCTGTCAGCGGCCATCTTTGTTTACATAGCGTTATCTAGTAAAAACTTGTAGCGACTACTCCTCTGTAACTACTCGACGGATTTTCATGAAATTCAAAGGAATGTTGCTCGTGATGTCTAATTGATCCTAGCAAAATTTGAAGTCGGCCGGAAATGCAAGATGGCCACCACGGCTAAAATAATTTTTCAAAAAACAAGTTTGTAGCGACTACTTCTTGAAATCAGAATCAATCAGTAGAGCTTCAAGGTCATTGACCTCTTGTTTTTTGGGTAGTTTGTAGCGACTACTTCCTGAAATCAAAACCAATCAGTAGAGCTTCAAGGTCATTGACCTCTTGTTTATTTTTACCTTTAAATTTCTTGTTGGCGCTACTTCTCCTAAACACCTTGTTCGATTTCGACAAAATTTGGCCGGAAGCATCGGTAAGATGTATAGTTGTGCAATTCACTGTATATCAATGAAATCTTGGACAAGTTCGAAAACCAGGTAGATCTTATTAGTAACGACACAGTTATGGCCCTTGATTTATTGAAAAATGCTATATTGTATTTTCCTTTATTAAATCTGTAGCTACTTCATTTTTAGCTCTACTGGTCGAAGACCAGCAGAGCTTATGGGATGACGAGTTGTCCGTCATCCGTCGTCCGTTCGTCCGTTAACTTTTTCTCGTTAAGACGATAGGGCCGTCAATTTACCAGACTTTAACAGGTTGTTAATATCAATGAAAGCTCGGACAGTTCAAAAACCAGCCAGATCGGACCAGTAACAGCGGAGTTATGGCCATTGATTTACTTAAAAATGCTATATTTTGCCTTGTTAAGACGATAGGGCATCCTCCATAAACCTTACAAATGTATATATAAAACCAGCCAGATCGGACCAGTAACTGCGGAGTTATGGCCCTTGATTAAGTTAAAGAATCTATATTTTGCCTTGTTAACATGATAGGGCCTTCATTTTTCATCCGATCTTTACCAAATTTTACCAGATTGTTAATGTCAATAAAAGCTCCGACAAGTTCGAAAACAAGCCAAATCGGACCAGTAACAACGTAGTTACGGCCCTTGATTTTGTTAAATATGCTTTATTTTGACTTGTTACGGCAATAGGGCCTTCATTTTTCATCTGATCTTTACCAAACTTTACCAGATTTTTTGATTTTTTTTCTTTTATTATTTTTTAATTTCTTTGATTTTTTTGACTTTTTTAATTTTGATTTTTTTTTATATTTTATATTTATTTTTATTATCTCTACTGAAATCCAGCCAGATCGGACAAGTAATAGCGGAGTTATGGCTCTTGATTTAGTTAAAAATGCTATATTTTGCCTCTTTAAAACGATAGTCACTCGCTTCATTGATGTTATAAGAGCCATATTCGTTTCCATCCATATACTCTCCCTCACCCACCCCCACCCCCACACCCCCACCCTCACCCCCAACTCATTATTACGAAATCTCATACATAGAAAAAAGTGGGACAAATTAAAAAATACACATGCCAGGCTAGACACAACAGACTTGTTGTCCATGATTACCAGGTGAGCGATCTAGGGCCATCCTGTTTTTTATGTTAAACAGTAATGCGTTAAACAGATTTTCTTTTACCATATCTGCTATGTGTCCTTTATGTGCTCTTCTGTGAGAAAGCTTGTTTAACAATGGAATGTGTCAAAGTGATGAAGAAAGCCAAATAAATTCTCTAAAAATACGATAACCAATAAAAATTACTTTGGATACGGCTTCTTTTTGTTAAGCATGATTTAATCATCCCGCTCATAGCAATGTGCCGTTAATAGCATGTTTTTTACGTTGGCCGATATTTGATTACAGTGGTGAATTTATACAGAGCCAAGTTTAGCTCTTATTAACACTTTCCAGCTTATTTACAAACACACAGTCTGATGTACTTATCTAACTTCCTTTTATTCTCTAGAATTTCAAAATGTTTAAACCAAAAATTAAATAATAACCTGAAGGTTAAAAATGTAATTTTAAATCAAATAATTTGAGATTTAGATATATTATTCACACTCTAACAGCAATATTAATGTGAGTCTAGATGTTTATAACTTTATAATGTTTGTTTAATCCATTTCATGAAGCTACAATGAAAATAATTGTTTTCAAGCTCTTAAGGATGTCTGACAAGATATTCCAAATATTTGGTCCAGAACACGTTGCTTGAATATTACGTTTTGGCTCACTTGAGCCTTCAGCTCTACCGTGTGGTCACTTTTTGTCCATCCGTCCGTTCGTCAAAAATTGCTCGAACGACATCTTCTCTAACTGCTTGGTCAGTTTTGACCAAACTTTACATGAATGATCCTGAGGTCAATGGTTTTCAAATTTGTTAAAATTAGGTCAGCGCGACATCCAAGATGGCCTCCGTTACCATAAATGACGAAACCTTAAAGAATCTTTTTCTTAAGAAAGATTGAACAGATTTCGGAAGTTGTTCTTTATAACAGATTGCCAACCCCTGGATTATCAGGGGTTTTAATTCAAGTCCACTTTGTCAAAAATGACTGCACCCCGTGGGGTCCAAAGTTTTTATACCACATGACACAGAGCTCTCATATATTATATGTAGCGTCAGTTTATTGTCTTTTACCAAGTTTGTTCAAATGGTGACCTTGGCGTGAAATTTGGCCCTGACCCAGGGATCAGATGTTTTACATAGACTTATATTGAGTATGACTGGATGTACTCAATTTTTCAAAGCTGTTGAAGGATGTACATGGGAATTTGATTCTCAGTATTTGTCAACGATTTTTAATGTGTTATTTTACGCATTCATTTTATTTTTAATGCATTTTTTTTGTACAAAATATGCGTAATAACGCTGATACGCAGATAAACATCTTATCTGGAGCACCGAGTATACATGTACATAGCGTTATTTATTGGTAAAATGCAGAAAAAAATTAACTTGTTCCTTTTGTAACACAAAGGATGAAACGAAAATTGTGGAATTGGAAAGGAAAATTGCTGCAAAAGATTATACAATTGAGGCAAAAGATTATACAATTGCTGCAAAAGATGATACAATTGCTTCACAAGATGATACGATTGCTGCATTAGAAGAACGATTGAAATGTTCCCAAGAAAATTTAAATCAACATGATCAAACAAAACCAAAGGTATATACATATTTCAAAACATTTTATGCTGATAGCTTGCTTTAGATTCAGTTGAAAACCAGCTACATCTGATCAGGAACACCAGAGTTATGCAGTGGGGTCAACATTCGCCCTGTCCCAAGGGTTAATGAGTTTCATTTAAGAAACTTTAAATAAATATTTTACTCTGAAACTTGAAGGCCTATGGCTCTGATATGTAGCATAATCTGGAACCTCATCAAAGTTATTCAAATAATGACCCTGGAGTCAGAATTGGCCTAACCCACTAGAGTCACACTTTTAGATCACCTGAGCAATGCTTTTTAAATTTGTTTTAGCATTACGTGGTCCGAGTATTAACTTTCATACCCTATCCATCTCCAGGAAGAGAAAACATGGTTTGCTGGAGTATAAAATAAAACCTTAATTTTGACTTAGAAAGTTTGCATATTGTAAAATTAAAACATTTAATCTGTAAATTTAGGTTATGACATTTTTTTTCAGTAAAACTGTTTCAAACATGTTTTATTGTCGAAGTATCCTTTATAAAACCCTGCTAATATAAGCTTTCCCATCGCTTAATGGAATTAAGGCGGGACCACGTAATGTTAGGTCAATGCAACATCCAAGATGACCACCAGCAAAAAAATCCTCAAAATTGCCACGCCCTTGAGGTCAAAAGTAGAGATTTTGCATGTTTTACATGGACATAATAAGGACAGTTTAAAAACATTCTTCTCTGAAACCTACGGGCATAGAGCCCTCATATATTGCATGTAGCATAAGCTTATGGTCCTCTACAAAGTTTGTTCAAATGGTGAACCTGGGGTCAAATCTGGCCCAGCTCCAGGGGTCACAGTTTTATATAGGAAAATCTTTAAAAATCTTCTTCTCTGAAACCATGAGAGCTGTATAACTGTCTAATATGTTGCATGTAGCATAAGCCTATGGTCCTCTACCAAATTTGTTCAAATGGTGAACTTGGGGTCAAATTTTACAACGCCACAGGGGTCTCATGTTTACATAGGGTAAAACTAAAACATTCTTCTCTGAGATGGCAAGGCATAGAGCTCTCATAGATAGCATGTAGCATAAGCTTATAGTCCTCTTCCAAGTTTGTTAAAATGGTGACCCTAGGGTCAAAATAGGAAAATATTTCAGTAATCTTCTACTCTTAACACTACAAGAGATAGAGGTCTAATATTTTGTATGTAGCATAACCGTATTGTCCTCAACCAAGTTTGTTCATCTGGTGTACAAATACAATCTTTGTGACTTTAAAAGTAGAATGCTGCTTAAGCCAGTGCTAGTGGGTATGGGAGGGGTTTCGCCCTATATTTAATCAATAAAACCGAGTCTGCTACTTTTCTCTCTTGATTGTGTTTGTTGCTTCCAAGGGATCCACCTTCCAGTATTTATTTACATAGATTGTATAGAGAAAAACTTTAAGAAATCTTCTTTTCTGAACCAACAAGGCATAGAGCCCTCATATATTGCGTGTAGCATAAACTTATGGTCCTCTACCAAGTTTGTTCAAATGGTGACCCTGGTGTCATATCTGACTCCGACCTTGGAATCAGTTTTACACAGCGGTATATAGGACTTCTCTGAAACTGCAAGAGATAGAGGTTTAATACTTCGCATGTAGCATAAGGTTATGTTCCTCTACTAACTTTTTTCAAATGGTGATTAAGGGGTCAAATTTTGCCCCGTCCCAGCGGTCACATGTTTTACATACTTATATTGGGAAAAACTTAAAAAACAAATCTGAAACCACAAGGTCTCACATGTAGCATGTATCATTGATTTATGGTCCTCTACAGAGTTTGTTCAAAGAGGCCCTGGGGCAAATCTGGCCCGTCCTGGAGGTCACAGTATTGCATAGAGTCATGTAGGAGTATCTTTAATAAATTGAACCAAACATCAAATTACCAGGTCAGGGCTGTAGTAAATTCATGTATGTTACATGCATGTGGAATTAACTGCATTTCTTTTCTTCATTAAAACCCTAACACTCAGGTGATTGTTCTGAGGTAACTGGGCCTCTAGTTACGTAGGAAAAACTTTAGAAAATCTTCTTCTCCGCATGTACAATGCATACGGTTCTGATATGATGCAAGTAGATTCATCGCATGGTAGCTCACCGAAGTATTACCAACCATGACACTGAGGTCAACATTGGCCCAACCCTCAGGTTTACATATTTAGATAAAGTTGTACATAGGAAAATGTTTAAAAAAAATCTTCATGGTGCATTGTTTATTCAACTAAAATGTATAGCTTTGTGTAAGCCTCTTATACCTGACACAACAAATATTTACATTTAAAAAAATCATGCACCAGAATTGTCTTGCACCAAGCCCTCCATAAACCTTATCTTTCCCTCTACATTCATGTAAGGTGAGCACTTTGAGGCCCCTGGGCCTTTTGTTAAAAGACCATTGAATAATGTTGGATTTACAGTTGTAAATAATTGGTATGAAGGTGTCAAACCTATGCCCAAAACAGGACCCATCCTTGGCAGGAAAACTTAAGGACATAAGAAAAAAATATTCTGATAAAACTATGATCATATTGGTATCTGCACCTGTTTTATTGGTCAGTTGTTGTACATAGTACCTTGACTGGAAATAAAACCTCAAACTATAGATGAATTGAATTGAATTGGATTTTATAGTCGCACCAACAGCTAAGGTCATATGGCGACTTTCCAGCTTCCACTGGTGGAGGAAGACCCCAGGTGCCCCTCCGGGCAATTTTCGTGCACGGGCGGGCACCTGGGTAGAACCACCGACGTTCCGCAAGCCAGCTGGATAGCTTCCTCACATAAAGATTCCTAGGCCCCGGAGGGATCGAACCTACAGCGGTGAGGGACAAGTGATTGCAAGTCAAAGACTCAAACTACTCTAGCCACGGACGCCCCAAAAACTATAGATGAACCAACTTGTACTTAGTTCATGTACCAGTGTTATGATATATCTGCACTAGTGCTATGATATGTCTGCACCGGTGCTATGATATGCCTGCACCAGTGCTATGATATGCCTGCACCAGTGCTATGATATGTCTGCACCGGTGCTATGATATGTCTGTGCAGTGTATGGAGGTACATTCTATTTCAGGATGTTGTCGAGAGTGGTTCCAATATGGAGGACAACATGGCGGAGTTGTGGGATCATCCTGCTGTAAAAAGCTGTATAGAGAACGACTTCTGTAAAGAAGACATTATAACGGCGATAGGATGTTTCAGAAGAAGATATGGTAAATATAATTATTATTATGCGCCAGAAAGGTGGGGGCATATAGCATTTGCACCATTTGTCAGTTCATTTGACACAATTGTGTCTCAGCCATAACATTCTAAAAGTACTGAAGGGTATTTCATATACTTCACACAAATGTTAATCACAAAACAAGATTCAGGCCTGAACCAGAAACATTCAAGGTCACACATAGAGGTCAAAGGTCAAGTGAGTCAAATTTGTGTCTCAACTGTGACTTTGAAAGTACTGAAGGGAATTTCATGAAACTTATATATCTTCATCAGTATGAAATGCAATAATCAGAGGTGTACCTCGAAGGTCAAGGTCACACATTGAGGTCAAATGAGTCCAATTTGTGTTCAAAAGCACTGAAGGAAATTTCATGAAACTTCAGACAAATATATTATCATCGCTATTGCATTCGCTACGATGAATCTTATTTGACACGCTGCATTTAATTTTCCAATACCACATGATATGCCCTTTAACGGTTTTCATTGGATGATGGGCAGAGCTTATCTTAATAGAATATTGCGCATGAGGGGTGTGTCTAAAATGTTACCGATTGTAACGGCTGTTACATTTTTTTTACTCCATAAAAATCACCGTATGATAAACTATTTTCGAAATAAATAGTAAATCTGGCGTATATAGAGAAGAAGTCAACGCCATTGTAAAGGTAAATATTTATTTATGTAAATATAAGGAATGAAATGCGCTCTTTTGGTTTTCATTGGGGTATGAAAAACATTTGGATGGTTTAAAGTACGCGTGGAGTCCTTCAACTTCATCAACATTTTGTCTTTGATTTAACTCACAAATCACATCAAAAAATTCATCAAACTACACACATACGTTAAGCAGGATTGGAAGGTATTTAGTGAGCTTAAGTCACTCTACTTTCCATTTACCTTTGTGTTTTACCTGTAACCATAAGTATTACAACAATGTTGATGTGTTGCATTCTTCACAGAGCTCAATTATTATAAGAAAACCTTTTTGGGGGGTATTTGTCATTTACTGTTGACGTTCTTGTGATAACCCTTCTTAATTAGTCAGAATAAGCTTACTGTTAACCATAGAAGATAGAGACTTTGTGTCAAGTATTTGTGTATAATATTACTGTCAAATTTGCATTAAATCCCCCGATGTACCCAGTCGTAAATAGAAACATTAGAAACGTATGCTTCGCTAAAAAAGGCACGCTGACTTTTTTAACTCTTGTGTTTACATAAACATTACCTGTGAAATAATTAAACCATTTGGATCTGAACACTTCCTGCGTTGAGCTTAGCGTCGACATAGCGTGTTGGGGATACACCATAATTAGTATACAACTATTTATTCGGCATAGTGGGTACAGTTTGATTTTATTCAGTTTATTTGTTAGCTTAATTCCTTAAGTTGTAACGCTTCCGACTGTTTCAGTTTATGTGTTAATAAGCATATTCTGCCTTTAAACGGACCAAAAAGTCCTTCATATTGCAAACACTCGTACTACAGAGTATGCACATATATTTCTTTATGAGTGAAACATCTTTTAAAAAGTGACTAACAGCAAATCCTCAATTCTATCCAGTTTTAAAGTTTGTTTTATTTTGCGTATTTATTGCAACACAGTCTGGCTTGTTTCGACACACAATTTTATTTTAAATACCTATTCATTCCTTTCATTTTCTCTTCCAAACTATTACTTATGCCCCACCACGAAAGTGGAGCGAGCACAAAACATTTGTCACTCGTCCATCGCGTCCTTTAGTCCAATTCTTAAACACCAGACTTCATAGAGCTTTCAAACTTCACACATGTTTGCATGACGGCAGTATGTTCCTACCCACTTTTCAAGTTCATTACTCAGATTCCAAAAGATGTTCAGCTTTCAAACTTCATACACTCTAGAATCTACATAACAGTCTAGTTGATTCTAGCAAAAATTCACGTTGATGTGAAATTCAAGATGGCCACCAAAGCTAAAAATAGATTTTTAAAAAACAAGTTTGTATCGACTACTTCTTGCAAACTATAAGTGATATTGATATGGGACTTTTTCTAAAATGATCAGCATGACATGTTGTTGGTCCTTGTCGAAAATCATTATGATTGGACGTTAAAGTTGGCTGCCAGTGGCCATCTTTATTTACATATAGTTATATATAGAAACTACGTGACGGATTTTCATGAAACTTATCAGGAATGTTGTTCTTGTTATCTAGTTGACCCTGGCAAAATTCAAGATAGCCACCACAGCTAAAAATAGATTTTTCAAAAACAAGTTTGTAGCGACTACTTCTTGAAAACTGATATTGATATGGGACTTTTTCTAAAATGGTCAGCATGAGATGATGTTGGTCCTTAACGAAAATCCTTTTGATACGATATTAAACATGGCTGCCAGCGTCCATTTTTGTTTACATAGAGTTATATAGTAAAAACTTGTAACAACTACTCCTCTGAAAATACTTTTTCATGAAACTTCACAGGAATGTTGCTCTTGATGTCTAAGTGATCCTAGCAAAATTTCAAGTCGGCCGGTAATTCAAGATGGCCACCTTAGCTATAAATAGATTTTAAAAATACAAGTTTACGACCACTACTTCTCAAAAAGCATAAGTGGTATTGATCTGGAACCTTTACTAAATTGACTAGCATGACATGTAGTTGGTCCTAAACAAATTTCTTTTGATTCCATTTCAAACATGGCTGCCAGCGGCGCTCTTTGTTTACATAGAGTTATATAGGAAAAACTTGTGGTGACGACTACTCTGAAAGTGATGGTCCTATTTTCATAAAACTTTACAGGTTCCCATGGCTGATCTAGGTATCAAAATCTATCAGTAGATGTTCAAGGTCATTAATTGACCTCTTGTTTGTTTATATTTTATAGGTGATCGATATTTCACTGGTGAGGACATCAGTAAAATTATATTAGAAGGAATAAAATATTTTAATGCAGTTGAAATTGCTGGAAGTCAAGGTACTGTATTTATTACTGATTGTTTCTTTACATATATGTATAAAACAAATATAAATGTACTGCATGACTTTTGAAGTACAGACAGGTTTTGGTCTGCAAACAATTTCTGGAGGAGATATATAAATCAACAGGTTTAATTTAATCATGTCATTTTAGAGCAAACTGATGTGAGTTTGGTATATGACACATCCTCATGTTGAGATGCATCATTTTTGTGTCACCCGTATAGCATGACAGACACTTAGGGATCACTTTGTCCGTGGTCCGTCATCTTCCGTCGTCAATCGTCCGTCACACTTTAACCTGCAACCTAACCATGGCCGTAACTTGAAAAGTATTTGACATAATATGTTCATGAAACTTCACACACATCTTCATCTTAACCCAGCTTCTCTGTGGCCGAATGGTTAACGACGTTGTGTTGTAAACCTTCGCCTTTCACCACTGCAGGTTCATATCCCACTGGGAGCTCGACTTGTAAGTGAAGAAGTGTCGATTGTTACTGATGGCGGGAGTTGTACACTACTGGTTCTATCCAGGAAAAGTGGGTGGTCTGCCTCCACCACAAAAAATCAACTGTCATATATAACCATACATGTGTTAAAATGACGTAAAACACCATACAAACAAACAAATCATCTTAACCCAAGGAATGCTATTACACATGCCCAATAACTCTGACTATATCACTTTGACAGAGTTATGCCCCCTTTCATAAAGCCTTTAAAGTGCAACCTAACCAGGCTCATAGCTGGCCATAACTTAAGAAGTATTTGACCCATGTTCATGAAACTTCACACACGTATTCATCTTACCACACAGAATATTGTTACCCATGACCAATAACTCTGACTTTCATTTTGAAAGAGTTACGTCCCCTTTCCTAAAACCTAACCAAGCTCATAACTGGCCATAACTTAAAGCTACAGACCCTTTATATAAATTGATTTCTTCTTTGTAGGCATGTCTTTATTTGTAACTTCATGTTCACCAGCTCATGTCAAAATTGGGTATTTAAGCGAGCAAATATAACGCAGGACATCATTTATTGTATAGACATCGAGCAGTGCACATCGTACCTGTACACAGGTAACATTATGATTTACAGAAGAAAAAAATATTTGCCTCTTTCACACACGACCTTCTGATTTCAAGTCCGATGCTCTATCACTGGGCTATAACGCTGCTTGAGAAAATGATATACAAACTACAATTTATTGTGAGGCAAAATAACTTAACATATATTTGAACGCAAATCAAGATAAATCCATAAATATATAGACCATCTTGTCGGACGTGTAAATTAGCATTGCCTGGTGTAATACTATATGTTATCAATATGAAACCAATATTCCGCCTCAAAACAACCATATATCAACTTGTTATTTAGCGCACAATAAGTTTGTTTGTGCTAGTTATTACGTAATGCCTATTTAGTGTTAATAATGCTAGAACAAACCAATAAATAGCCGTGTTCTAGTGGTTAAATGTACGGCCTTCAAAACTTAAAAGTGCAACGGCTGTGGTTCAAATCCCGTTCCGGGCAAGTACTTTTTTTATCACATATATTCTGAAGCCATATATTTATCGATGTTACCTGTAAGAAGGTTAAATAAAAATGTGATATTTTACGCATCGATTTCTTCCTTATATACCGACTTTTGGAGTGTTCGTCGATTTGAAACTATTTCACACGTGACTCATTCATATTCATGAGTTATTACCAGTTAATATAGAGGGTCTGTAGCTTTAAGAAGTATTTTACCTCTGTTTATGAAACTTCGCACACATATTCATCCTCTACACAGAATATTGTTACCCATGACCAATAACTCTCACTTTCATTTCAACAGAGCTATGCCCCTTTTCATAAAACTTTAACCTGCAGCCTAAACAAGCTCGTAACTGGCCGTAACTTGAAAAGTATTTGACCTATGTTCATGAAACTTCACACTCATATTGTTCTTAACTGAAGAAATGTCATAACACGTCCAGTAACTCTGAATTTCATTTTGGCAGAGTTATGCCCCCTTTTCATACTTTATAGTTAGATTGTACTTGCTTTATATGCTGAAATAAGCACACGGCAGGCGACATGGCAGGCGACACAAGTGTTCCGTGGAACACCCTGCTGTGCCTTGATATGCCTTGAGGGAATGTATTATAACTTGGTACAAATACATACTGATGATACATAAGCTTTAAAGGTCAAAGATGTAATTTCATGTCTGGGCTATAACATATTCTGTTTTTTGATTCCAGTAATATTTGGATAAGGTCATACTTAGATTTTGAAGGTTATTGCTGTAATTTCTTGTCCTGGCTATAACATTTGATTCCAATATTATACAAAACTGTTCTCAGCCATAAGTTAACAGATGTGTTGCATTTTTCACCCTGGTCAGTTATTCAAGGTTCAAGGTCACACTTAGGTCAGTGGTCTTATTAGGTATCCTGCTGTCACATCTTTATATATTATTTGATTCCAATAATATTATAGGTTATTGCATTTGTATGGCTAAATATTACTTGGAACGAGTTGTTTTGGCAAAGGACGACGAGCTTGCGAGTCGTCCTGCGCCTAAACAACGAGTTCCGAGTAATATTTAGCCATACAAATTCAATAACCTTTTTATTGTATACTTTCATATTGTTTTCGATCAATGTTAATTGTATGACTATTACTTTTCATTGTATTTGTGTTATTTGTATAGCTTTTGATGGAATTCCTATCTTGCCATTGAGTTTCATTTTGTGTGGATGATTATTTTGCGCGAAAATGACGTCGACGTCGGATGACGTCATTAAAAACAACAAGCCATTTTCTAAAGTTTGTTTACCATTCGATAACGTTAAAAACAGTGGGTGAGTGACCATTTCAGTTATTTTATCAATTTTTGCCATAAAAGGTTGAACAAAACCATGTATTTTTTTGTTGACACTATAGGAAGGATTCCGTTATTTTTATTTGAAAGTAGTTCCTTATTTCTATTTCGCGGCTCTTAGCAAGCACGAGCAAAAGTTCCCGTGCAATATGAATGCGTGCAATATCGTAGAATATTGCACGCTTAGTTCAATGCAAACTAAACGGGACAATATGAAAGTATACAATAATTTACATAAATAGTAACCACCATAAAATGATGTGTCATGTCCAGTGCATGGTCCATACCTTAAAGGTCAAAGTCACACATGTACATTTTGAAGGTAATTGCTATAATTTCTTTTCCGAGCTAGAACTTTTTTATGCCCCAGAAGGGAAAGGGCATATAGTAATCACACCATCGGTCCATCTGTATTCCAACAATATGTTAACCAAATGTGTACCTCCATGTGACAATGTGTCCCGATCAAAAACGTATCACATTTAGACTTTGAAGGTTATTGTTAAAATGTTTCCAGGTTATAATTTCTGTATCTAATGTTTGGTTCCAATAATATTTTACGCAAATGTTTTCCACCATGAGATGTTATTTCTCATCCATGTCAATAACTCTAAAGGCCAAGGTGTCTGGGCTTTAACTTCTTTGTCTATTTTTACTCCACTGTTCACCACAAGGGCAGGTAGTGCTTATGCCACAGTCTGTTGTCCATCATCCATCCCTCAGTCCGTTGTCCGTAAACTTTTTGATGTCAATTTTCATGCAGACTGTCATTACCAAACTTGGAAAGAGTCACAGAAGAGTAAGAAAACCATTTATATCAAATGACAAACATTAGGGTTGTGGCCCTTGATTTAATGAAAAATGCTTTATATTGCCTTGTCAACATTCTAGACCCCTTATTTTGCATCCAATCTTTATCAAACTTGGTCATTCATAATATCATTGAAAGCTTGAGTTATGGTCTTTGAGTTAACAAAAACATGCTCTATATCTTGTCCGTTTAATGTCAACTTCCTAGGACTTCCATTTTGCATTTAATTTTTATAAAACTTTGTCAGAGTATCAATGAATGCTCAGACAAGTTTAAAAATCACCACTAACAGATTATAAACATAGAGGTCTTATTTAAATGAATAAATCCTATATTTTGTCATGTAAACACTATAGCACCTTTGTTTTGCATTTACAAAACTTGGAGTCTTATCATACATGAAAGCTGGGACAATTTTAAAAATCCTTTTATGTTTGAAAATAAACCCCAGAGTAATGACCCATGTTTATATATTTTTTGTCAAAATTGGAGCACCTTCATTTAGGTTTTCGATTTTGACCAAAATTTATTTGAGTCCTCTATATCAATGAAAGCTCAGACAATTTGAAAGACATCAGTATCAGATAATATACAGAGTAACGGCTCTTAATTTAACGAAATTCTGTTATATTTTGCCTTGTCAACATGTTAGCGCCTTTAATCTGTATTTACCAAACTTGGTCAAAGTCATAATATATTCTTTTATATTTTGCCTTGCTAATACTCTCGTTTTTAAGCGAGGCTTGTGTATAAAGTCCAAATTGAACAAAATAGTTCTATGTAAAACACCTTAGACTCTTGTTTACTTTAAGGGGCTTAATGTATCAGTTACCAAACACTCAAAATAAATTCCATTCATCCTCATGTCCTGTCTTCAGACTATTTTGGTACTTCGCGTGCGTGTGTGTGTGTGTTTGTGTGTGTGTTTGTGTGTGTTTCTAAGGATTATAGTCCCTCCACCTACGACAGGCGTCCGACCCGACGATTATAGGCACAATGTCTGGACTTTTATCTGTGTGTTGTGTGATGTGATGATATGTCTACTTGAAGCAGCGAACTCAATGGCTTCTTTATAGTGCTGCCACACTGGAATACCACGCCGTAGTAGACATGATACCACCCAGTCACATTATTCTGACACTGGTCAATCAGTCATAGCACTACCCATTATTTGCTTGTCAGGCAAGGGTTACAAGTGACTACTCCATTTTTAAAGTCTTTGGTAAGACGCGATCAGGGGACTCGAACACACGACCTCCCGAATGCAAGGCAGACGCTCTAACCACTACACCACAATGCTTCGGTTATTTTGGTACTTCAGTAATTTACCTGACCTTTATCCTTTTAGTGAGTAGACATCTCACATTACAGTTAATTTTACATTGCTCTACATATGTAGCAAGACCCCTCTGGACCACTGTAGTACTTCCTGAATTTTCTTTGTGAAACTTGAAGTCTGTTGCACGAATTATCCAGTAAGAAACACGCGGTTGACCAATTTGCTTTTTTTTAATATCAATAGTTTGAATGGAATGGAAGGAATGGTGTTTTATAGGTAATATTGTGCGCAAAAAACGACGAAAGATGAAGAAATTAAGTATTAATTAAAATTAATGTAAATGTATAAAGATAAAACTATTAAAAAATAAGGGATGATATCAATAGTTTGAAGAGATCCCCTTGAATTTGTCCATTTCACTTACATTTTCAAGTGTATCACTACCCGGTATTAGATGCTCAGATCTGGGCTCAGAAACATTCAGGCATATCCAAACCTGTATGAAATCATGAACTTGTCCCATTCTTGTCATTTGCAACAAAATAAAAGAGAAACTATTTGCACATTTTAAGAAATAAAAAAGAACCGAATAACACAGATCTTTTTTTTAAGCATCAGAAAGTTCCTACCGTGACTCACTGACCAGGGAAATACTGTTTAGTGAGACCTAGAGAGGCCTCTTGTATAATCTGTTCAGTTGTAAATTTTTTTTTACCTTTATAGCTCTGATAGAAGTTCTTTACAGCTGAACTCCCAACTAGATCTTTGGCTGTTATTGATGATATATTTCTTGTAATTTCATCTGCAGGTTACAGTGATCTTAGTCAAGAAGGTGCCACTGGTGTTGCAGGTAATGAGTTTCTATTTTTCATTTAATTATGTCTCTTCTTGGTCTAAGACCAGCAAAGATAAACCCAGAGCTATATGCAAAGATAAACCCAGAGCTATATGCAAAGATAAACCCAGAGCTATATGAAAAAATGAGTATCAGTTTGATATATATAGCATTGAATTATGGTACAGAGATAAATTTGTGTCACTAAATAAAGGCCCTGCCCTGGGGCTCTTATATTTTATATAGATATATTGAGGAAAAGCTTCACTTCAATAAAAAATTCTCTGGATCACTTCGCTTTAATAAATATTTATCTCGATCTCAAGTATTTGATTTGACTTACTCATTGTTTTTATGTTCTTAAATATATTCTGGAAAGTTTTCAAGTTACCATATTTCAGATGCTGTCATGACCACTTTGAATACCAACACTCGACAGAAAAAGGAGGTTGTCTGTCCAGTATGTGCTGATGACGAAATCAGTTTGGTCTGCCTGCCTTGTCATCATCTAGCGAATGCCAGCAACTGTAGCCTAAAATGTCTGGGCTACAGTCTTGCAGCAGCCAATAATTAAAAGGTGTAGACCAATGAAATGGTTTACACTTAGTCAATACCAACGTTACTGGTAGCTTGTATCGGTACCAAAACAGCGCCCATGTAATAAGCACATTCAGTTTCTTCCTGTGCATCAAAAACATAAAATCTACACCCAAATAATGTTTAACAAAAAATGTCACTGTAAGAGACAAATGCCTCCGAAGTGGTTTTGACCTTTGACCTCGAAGTGTGACCTTGACCTTGGAGCCACGTACCTGGATTTTACGCGCGACACTTCGTCTTGTTGTGGTGAGCACTTGTGCCAAGTTATTTGAAAATCTGTCCATTACTAACTGGATACGAAAGCCCTTCTTTTTGACCTTTGACCTCTAAGTGTGACCCTGACCTTGGAGCCACGGACCTTGATTTTGCGTGCAACACTTCGTCTTGTTGTGGTGAGCTCTTGAGCCAAGTTATTTGAAAATCCGTCCAGGAATGTCAGTGTTATTGAACGGACACGATTGTACAGACGGACTGACTGACGGATGGTGCGACTACTATATGCCACCCGTCGAGGGCATAATAAAAAAAAAAGAGGCCCACTATAATGGCTAAAACGGCTCTTATATCAAGGGTTGTCGACATAGCATTTTTCAAGGGCCATAACTCTGTCGTTACTAACATGATCTAGCTGGTTTTCGAACTTGTCCAAGATTTCATTGATATACTGCGCTTTGCACAACTAGACTCATACAAGGCGTTTAGGAGGAGAAGCGCAGACAAAATTTTAAAGTAAAAATGTGAAAGGGCCATAACTCCATCAAATCAATGAACCGGAAAAAAAAAGCAATAGGCACAACTAGAAATCATAGCAATGCTTCCTGCTAAGTTTCGTCGAATCCAACACAGCGTTAACAAGAAAAATAAATATTTAAACAAAAAGCAATTAAAAAAACAAAACAAACAAAAAAATAGTTTTTTTAAAAAAATGAATAAAATCAAATAATAAAAAAAGGTGTAAAAAAAATATACTTATAAAAATCTGGTAAAGTTTGGTAAAGATCCGATTAAAAAATGATGGCCCTATCACATTAACGAGACAAGACATAGCATTTTTAACAAAATCAAGGGCCATAACTCCGCTGTTACTGGTCCGATCTGGCTGGTTTTCAACTTGTCAGAGCTTTCATTGATGGTAACAATCTGGTAAAGTTTGGTAAAGATCGGTTGGAAAATGAATGCCCTATCGTCTTAACGAGGCAAAATATTGCATTTTTAACTAAATCAAGGGCCATAACTCCATTGTTACTAGTTCGATCTGACTGATTTTCGAACTTGTCTGAGCTTTCATTGACATCAACAATCTGGTAAAGTTTAGTAAAGATAGGATGAAAACGAAGGCCCTATTGTCTGAACGAGGCAAAATATAGCATTTTAAACTAAATCAAGGGCCATAACTCTGCTGTTACTGGTCTGATCTTGCTTGTTTTCAAACTTATCCGAGCTTTCATTGACATCAACAATCTGGTAACGTTTGGTAGAGATCCGATGAAAAATGAAGCCCCAACATTTTAACGAGGCAAAATAAAGCATTTTTAACTAAATCAAGGGCCATAACTCTGCTGTTACTGGTCCGATCTGGCTGGTTTTGAACTTGTCCGAGCTTTCGTTGATATTAACAATCTGTTAAAGTTTGGTAAAGATCGGATGAAAAATGAAGGCCCTATTGTCCTAACGATGTAAAAGTTAACGGACGGACAACTCACCATTCCATAAGCTGCCCTTGGCCAGTAGAGCTAAAAATGATAAGTAAATATAAAAAAAAGGAAAAACAAAACCAATTCTGAACAAGTTTGGTGTATAATGCTTATATCAAGTAAAAAGCCGGACAGTTAATAAGAAATAGATAGTTGAACTTTAGCATGAGCCACAAAAAGCTGTAAGCTGAAAGAAATACATAAATATGCATACTGTGTTAAATGGCTATCAAACTGAATTTCTAACTTAAATTTTATTGGAATAATTCAACAACAAATTGGAACTTTCGAAGTTTTGTTTGTGTTACAAGATTGTCCAGTTTATTTCCTCCCTCAGGACATTTGATATATCGTATTTTGGCCCAAAAGACAAAACAGTGATATTAAAGGATATACCAGGTAAAACATTTTTTTCAAAACATATTTGAAAAATATGTTTTGAAACTGAATTTTGGGGATATTTGAGATGGCATATTTTGAATTTCTAAAACTCAAGAATTTGAGCTGTAAAAAATACACGTAGATTCTTAATTCATTGAATGTGTTGAAACTTGAATAGCACGGAGGACCTACATGTATAATTGCATGAGCGTTGGTGAAGATACCTGTACAAGGTAACCAGTGACGATGGTGGTGAAATGTTTATTCTGTGATTATTGATAGGAAAACTTGTAAGACATAAAAAAGATTGCAAGCATGTAAAATATGTCCACTTGCTCTGCATCTTGCTGCGTGAAATATGTTGATACCATAAAAAATGGAAAAAATTATAAATAAAGTTTTCAAAAACATCAGTTTGACAAAGCTCTTAAATTCTTAACTGTATTATTGATGTGCTCCTTGACGTTATTTGTAAATATTCTTGTTGTTGATCATACAACAAAAAGAACTCACAGAGTCCTTGAGGTTTTTCAACCAAACCTTCATAAACCACATGGAGTAAATAGCCCATGTTGTGCTCTATCAACACCATTTACATGAAATTGAAGAAGTTTATGAAAGCTTTATTTGTATTTCTCATTTTAGACTTATTTTATTGGATTTGTTTTACATAGATATATTTTGCACTTAATTTTGTATTGACCATTCCAGCAACTTTTATTTACATATATATATATATATATATATATATATATATATATATCTATACTTGTTTGAGATTTTGTTGTTTATGGATATGGGATATATGTACGTATTTAAAATGAGTACATATTTTTGATATTGATTTTAGAGGAGACATTTTCTTTAGGAGAATGTAGATAAATTTTAAAATATTCAATTCATTGCTGTATGAAATAAGAAACTGTTTGAATGAGTTTACCTATTAAGTGTCATATATTTAATCATTTCACATCAGCAAAAGATTAGTTTGGTACACATTATTATGGCAGTCTTTAAAATGAAGTGGATGGACACAAAGTTTCTGAAATTTGCATTCATTTCATGAAATATCACTGCAGTATATGTCTTTAATTTTGGAAAGTTGGAGTAGATGGCATTATTTCTTAGTAGTGTTAAGCATATGAAATGTATCGACACAAAATAGTTTGTATATGCTGATTTAGTGTACATATTCTCTAATAAACATATCGAGTTTAATCTAGTTTGACAATAATGCAAGACTGCTCAGTAAGTCTGTGTATCAACTTTTCTTGAGCTATGGTATCTCGAATTGCAATTGCTGTATCTCAAATTGCAATTGCGAGATGCTCTCTGCGAGTTAAGAGTACTGTAAACATGTCCTGAGTCTGTTTTGAAAATAGTCTTGGGTCCCGGTGTTCTTTAAGAATCTATTAAGAAGATGTGTAATACAGCTTCGGGTACCAGTATGAAACAGTTACATGGGTCTAATTGATGAGGCTTTTTATGTATCTTGTGGATATGACCTTGTAAGCACTTTGTCATTTGCAGGCACCCACTCCTACCTGAGGCAAGATAGGGATAAGGTTGGGTTTCTGCATACCTTTAAATTTTATAAGTTCCAACTGTCGAACTTTATCAAGGAAATGTATTTTCCTGCGTAGTTCACTGTGGTAATAGCTTGGAGTGGTTCTCAGGCAAGAAAAGGGCCACTGCTTATGGAGGCAGAGGGGTGGAGAGTCGGGGCCTGAAATATTCATGTTGGCGCCATTTGACCTTTTTTGCGTTGGTGTGCTGTAAAAGCCAATTCAAGTGTTTAATATAAGAGTGGTTGGGTTAGCAACTGACAAGTTGGACCCATTTAATAGTGGGTAGATATAAACTTTCACTTCCATTAAAACTCATTTGTACTTCTCTCAGGATGGAAATTAGAGTGCCTTAATTTATATATGGTCACTGGTTATTCTGTGGAGATGAATGTTCCAATTTTAAAATGAGACTTTTGGAATTCATTGTTAAAAACAAGAAAATGAAATTATTTCTTAATTGTATCCTCTAGTATTTTGTGAAATGTGATAAAAAAAAAATGGAAGAAAATGTATGCAATGTATGCATTTAGTTCTGGTATTTATAATAAAATATCCTAAATGTATTTTTAACTAAATATTGATTGGTTTTGGATAATAAAAAAAAAAGAAAAAAGGAAAAAAAAGAATGTTACTAAGTAACAGCCTGCATTGTTAATGTCATTTTCTTTGTTGGTTAATGCGTGTGCATGTGTCTTCATACTAATATGAAAAGATTATACTTGCAATGACCAAATATTTTTCTGAGGACCATTTGACATACTTTACAGATCATTCCAATACTGCGAACCACCAACTTTAAGGGATTACTAACTGCATCGATACATATGTTGACAAAAGCAGCCATTAGCTTGATCACAAATGATTTTATAACATCTTATCTGCCAACTTCAGACGCAGGTGGCAGTATCGGTGTTGGGAACTAAAACATTTTTTTTTACAAAATTAAAAAAAAGAAATAAAACAATTTAAGAAAATTTAAACAGTGTTACATGTTATTTGTTGAAAACAAACATATTTAAATTTTTCCTGAAAAAATGGCCCAGAGTACTGCAGTTGTAAACGAGAGATGTTTTGCTCGATCAGTAGGACTTTTTCACCCCTTTTTTCACCGTTTTGTTTTCATTAACTATTTCACCACAAACCACAGCAGGTGTATGCAGTTTTGAAAGCAAAAACGGAAAAAATAATTTGATCAAGACATTTTCCTGCGACAACTCAAAAAAGTACTTGAAAAATGTGATTTCCCAACAGATTGACATCTCTAAAAATTCATTATTGAAAGCATTTGTGGAGATTCTCCGAATGTACCAGTAATTTGGCACATGTACCAGTTAATTTTGTAAACAATATTTTTTATTTCCAAACACCTGTGATTAGACAGCCCAAATTAGAGAAATTAAGTCTCGGAGATGGAGTATTTGTTATCAGACTAATTTTCGCATTTTTTTCCTAAAAGAAAAAAATCACAAAATTATTTTTAGGACTTTTTAACATGACTGTAGTCACATTATTTTGTTTTGCCAATTTTATTTTTAAACAAAATTTTAATTAATTTTATTTTTTATCATCTATGAAAATTGGTACTTAAAGAGCAGATATTTGTATTGGTTCTTGTATGCTATTTTATAGTCATTTGCTTTTGGTGTTGGTTAAATACTTGTATATAATCATGGTTTGCTGTGTTTATTTAAACATTTTGTTAAAAGAAAAAAATCACATAATTATTTTAAGGAATTTTTAACATGACTATGTTCACATTATTTTGTTTTGCCAATTTTATTTTTAAACAAAGTTTTAATTAATCTTTTTATCATCTATTAAAGAAAAATTAGTACTGAAAGAGCAGGTATTTGTATTGGTTCTTGTATGCTATTTTATAGTCATTTGCTTTTGGTATTGGTTAAATACTTTAATATATATAATCATGGTTTGCTGTGTTTATTTAAACATTTTGTTAAAGGAAAAAAATCACATAATTATTTTAAGGAATATTTAACATGACTATGTTCACATTATTTTGTTTTGCCAATTTTATTTTTAAACAAAGTTTTAATTAATCTTTTTATCATCTATTAAAGAAAAATTAGTACTGAAAGAGCAGGTATTTGTATTGGTTCTTGTATGCTATTTTATAGTCATTTGCTTTTGGTGTTGGTTAAATACTTTAATATATATAATCATGGTTTGCTGTGTTTATTTAAACATTTTGTTAAAAGAAAAAAATCACATAATTATTTTTAAAGACTTTTTAACATGACTATATTCACATTATTTTGTTTTGCCAATTCTATTTTTAAACAAAGTTTTTGCTGTGTTATTTAAACATTTTGTTTTAAAGATTTATTTAATTCTAAATGTTACATTGTTTGCCACTGATAGAATGGTAGCATGGTGCTTTATGGTATCACGGTACTTAAATGTTTTTTGACGAAACAAATAAACTGTTGACAATATTTAAAGAAAAGGGAAACTCAAATGCTTTCTGTGACCCTTCTAATAAATAGCTGTGATATACAATGTAATAAATTTTAGGTAAACATGTCAGAATTAGATTTGAAAAAAGGGTACCCTCATTGAGTTTATTATTTTAAAAGTTCTATGGTATCAAGGTATATGCACATATTGTGTATTCTGTATTTGATAGTAACTGGTATAAGATTCAATGAGTGACCATATAACCTTTCATGTGTTGGTGCGCCTTAAAACCCAATTCAATTCAATTCAATGAGTGACCATTTCTAGAAACAATAATGTACAACAGACTCATCGGACTAAAAAATAATGAATTGTTTAACCTTCAAGGTAATGGAAACTGCATTTAAGGAGACTAGGAGTGATGAATTTTAAAGATCATAAGGAAATTGTCAACATCTTTGCATTATTTTGAAATATCCTTTTATTTATGATAAATATACTTATTTTTTTCAGTTATTTTATTGATATAATTGTATGTACCGTGATACAATAGAACCCTTGATATCATAGGAAGCCAGTATACTACAGTACCGTATATATTTAACATCCTGCGATGAAATCAGAATAGTTGGTCACTGTTAGAATGGTACTACACTACCTACCGTACTGTATATATTTAACATCCTGTGATGAAATCAGAATAGTTGGTCACTGTTAGAATGGTACTACACTACCTACCGTACTGTATATATTTAACATCCTGTGATGAAATCAGAATAGTTGGTCACTGTTAGAATGGTACTACACTACCTACCGTACTGTATATATTTAACATCCTGTGATGAAATCAGAATAGTTGGTCACTGTTAGAATGGTACTACACTACCTACCGTACTGTATATATTTAACATCCTGCGATGAAATCAGAATAGTTGGTCACTGTTAGAATGGTACTACACTACCTACCGTACTGTATATATTTAACATCCTGCGATGAAATCAGAATAGTTGGTCACTGTTAGAATGGTACTACACTACCTACCGTACTGTATATATTTAACATCCTGTGATGAAATCAGAATAGTTGGTCACTGTTAGAATGGTACTACACTACCTACCGTACTGTATATATTTAACATCCTGCGATGAAATCAGAATAGTTGGTCACTGTTAGAATGGTACTACACTACCTACCGTACTGTATATATTTAACATTCTGTGATTGCTAATTAACATCATATGTGACCGTTATAGTAGATGTTACTGTAAAACAGTGCTATTGTGTATGTGATAATAAAGTATATATGTATTTATTTATTTTTGTGTAGAACACACATTTGGCATAATGCTTTTTAGTATATAATTAGCCTATTTATAATAACAAGACTGTGCTTAAACTCATTGGCAAAAAGAAGCCATTGCAATGGCTTTTGTTGATCATATAATATTTGACTACACGTTCAGTAAATTCAATAATAAAAATAAGCTTGAATGTAAGATTCTCTATACGTAGATTAGTTTGTTATTATACCCCCGCTTTCACAAAGTGAAGTGGGGGCTGTATAGGACTCACGCCGTCCATAATGTTCGGTCGCGAAACACATTTTTTTGCTGGCATTTCTCCAACAGTTTTGAATGGGTTACAGAATTGTGGCCCTTTTGTGGCCTGAGTTTAACTTAGAATTTAAGCAGCCCTTTGACTTGGAATTTAAGCGGGGGTATTCACCTTTTGTGATAGTTCTAGTGTTTATATTTCTTCTTTGTAATTTTGGTGTGATCAAATAAAATTTATTTAAAAAAATAGTATTTACTGTTATCATTTTTTCTCCAATGAGTGCGTTCAGGGTTTTCACACTGGCAACCATGTCAGTTAAGCATGTGTTACCAATTGCACCGATGGCAGCATAATGGATATGGCAACCAATAAACTCTGAACAGAAATAAATATACATTGTAGCAATGGCAGGTCAAGGTTAGCCTTGGCTACCAGTATATTAGCTAAATGACAAGGCCAGCAGAGCTTATGGGATATGGAGTTACCCGTCCGTTCGTCTGTCCGTTAACTTTTACTTCGTTAACACGATAGGACCTTCATTTTTGACAGGCGCTGCTGAGATTGGCGGGCTTGATGGCGTCATCATATTGCATATAACTTTTTTGTCCCTGGGATTAGAATGTTCAAATTTCATATATAACCTCCTGGTGATTGTCCGTCTTAATACCAATAAGGTCCAGCCCTCCAACTGACCCTGGGTCCAAGTCACTGTCACTTAAATGCATGTAACGTCACGCAAATTTTAACGCAAATATTGACGGTACATGTATTTAAATGACCTTGACTCCGACCCAGGATTAGTGATACAAAAATTAGTCAGTTTTTAATTGTCACGAATAAGTGAATAATTACGATAAACATAATTTAATGTTTGTATCACTAATTTATAAAATGAATTTATAGAGTATTTATTATTTCTCATTACTGAATATTTACTCAATAAAAATAAGATGATTTCAACACTAGTACAATTTCTTTTTGTACAAATATTTATCCAAATCAAAAAGAGTTGTCTATGCATGCATCAGATGCATTCTCGTTCAGATGTGACAGATAATAAACTTTATGTAACTAGATATGGTAGAGTTCCAAAACCATGGCCAGATTGTAATTGGTGTGTAATTGGTTCTGTCTGAAACTGTTGCATTGAACTTCAGATAAATAGGATGTGTTTATTGTGTTACAGCATGTGACTTATTTCTTACTGAAATCCAGCACTCAGTTTATCAATGGAATTCTTCACATTTATAAGCCTTAATAGGGAAACGTTGTTTACCGTATTACTTCTAATATAGCTTTAAAAGGATGTAACTTGATGTGCATGCATGCCTGTACCATTAATATCTTTGTTCTTCCATTTTTTATTTTAACCAATTGTTTTGAAGAAGAAACAATTATTTTTGTGTATTTGTTGTTCTAAATTGTTTCTATTTCCAGGGGCCCCGTTTGGTCATGGGGGCAAAGAATAAGGCCACTGCAGATCCCTTTGGAGGGGTAGGCAGAGGGGTAGAATCGCCCCAAATTCATTTTATCATTTTATCATTTTTTGTTCATGTTCATTAAAGGTCTTCATCATGATCCCTGCATTGTTTCAGGTGCCCTCGCGCTCACATCAAAAGAGCAGTGGCAGAAAAACAATAAACGTGGCTCCAGCGTAAATGGAGTTTCTACGATAGAATTTGCAGCAACTCTGCAGTTCAGGGTGAGAAGGTTCTAGGCCCATTTTCCATATTTTATCTCGATGTACATGGAGGATGAGCCTGGCATGTTCATGCCTGTTAGGCGCCATATAACCTTTCATGTGTTGGAGCGCCTTAAAACCCAATTCAATTCAATTCAATATAAACACCGCCATATTTAACTTAAAACAACAATCAATTTGGTGTGACATACAGGGTATCTTAGGAAAAAATATAGATATCTCTTTTAATTATGAATTACATTTGTTTTAAATTTCAAACGCTATTTGCTTCCTTTTATTGAGAACCATATGTTTTCTGATGTTCCAACAAGAACTGACAAAATGTATCATGATTTCGATGTTGGAAATTCTTCTCCATTAAAACAGCATCCATATAGATTGAAACCTAAATAACAGTATATCGTAAAAGAAATTCTATATTTAATGGACAATGACTTCATTGAACCAAGTAAAAGTGACTGGAGTTCACCATGTATTCTTGTACCAAAACCAGATAATATATACCGGATTTGCACTGACTATAGAAAAGACAACAGTGTCGCAAAAACTGATTCATTTCCAATTCCATGAATTGACGATTGTATTGACTAAACCAAATTGCTAAATATCAGCCTAAGAATATGTCAATAATATTCTCATTGTTTTGTGTATTTTGAGCTTGATTAGAGATACGGTTAAACTGAAAAATAACGAGTGTAAATCGTCTGCTCTGATTGCATGAACATATTTTAAAACTTTTAAGTCAATGTGTTTTCTTAGAAATAAGTTATAACACTTATACAACCGGGCATATAGGATTTTATTAAGTACTTCGAATTAGCAAGGATTTGTACAATAAGTATTGTACAAATCCTTGGAATTAGTGAAGCTTTCGATTTTCCTAATTCTAAAATATGCCAGTTAAAATTATTTTGACATCATGTTTTACTAACATTACCACTACAAATGCGTTTGCAAAAGAAATTTTCGAAATATTTAATGGTAACGCTGAATTACAGTTACTTGAATTTCAAACAATATTCAATGTAAAGGGAGGTAATTTAAGATTATCCATATTTCATATTTTTATAGACGGAAAATCTGCGATAAATGGGTCAAATTTTTATGTTTTTTTCTATTATTTCATACCAATTTTAAGAATTGTATATCTTCAAGCAATCTTTGATTCATTTTATGTGTTTTATCAGAACATTTCATGTTTTCATATAAAGGGAGGGTAACTCTCAAAAGATGTAACAATTTAAACAAAAAATAAATGTTTTACAAACTATGGGTCAAAACAAAATACTTATCATATATCTATTCTAAAATATATTTAAAATAAGAAAATTAGTTAAGATACAAAAGTTGATATTTAGTAATTTTGTTCAGTTTAGATCAAATTGGAATGCAAAATATGTTACAAAGTTGAAAAGGATTTTAGCAAGTTCCTCTCACAGAAAGAGCAAAAGAAGTTTCAGCATTTGAAACTCCAGATGGACTATTTCCATATATAAAGTTATGCCATTTGGAATTCATTCACCGGAAACGTTTCGTCAATATGTTAATTTCTGATTTAGATGGATGTGATGCGTACATTGATACAACAACACATGAAAAGACATTTGTGGACTAAAAGAAGATTCTTTGACCGTCTTACAGATGTGAATTTAACAGTCGACCTCAGCTTAAGTAAATTGTGTCGTGCTATCGTCACACGTTTAGGACATGAAGTGGGACAGAGTCAGGATAAACCTATTGAAGCTAAGGTCAAGGATAAGGCCATGGCTATTTCTAAATGTAAAAAGCAACTGATGCGTTTTTTCGGTATGGCTGGTTATTACAGAAAAACAATTCATACTTTTTCAGTCATTGCTGAACTTTTGACAAACTTATTGAGTAAAAAATAAATACATTTGGACTGAAAAATGCCAACAGCCATTTGACAAATTAAAAGCCATACTTATGAGTGCATCAGTGCTTTCAGCACCAACTTTTGATTTTTAGCTCTACTGATCAGAGATCAGCAGAGCCTATACCGTGGTGCGGCGTCCGTCGTCCGTCTGTCCGTCCGTCTGTCTGTCCGTAAACTTTTATTTGTAGCGACAACTCCTCTGAAACTACTGGATGGATATTCATGAAACTTTACAGAAATGTTGCCCATAAAGTCTAGTTGATCCTAGCAAAAAATCATGTTGATGTGAAATCCAAGATGGCCGCCAAAGCTAAAAATAGAGTTTTAAAATACAAGTTTGTAGCGACTACTTTTTCTAAAATGATCGGCATGACATGATGTTGATCCTTGTCAAAAACCGTTTTGATTCAACGTTAAACATGGCTGCCAGAGGCCATTTTTGTTTACATAGAGTTATATAGTAAAACCTTGTAGCGACTATTCCTCTGAAACTACTTCACGGATGTTCATGAAACTTCACAGGAATGTTGCTCTTGATGCCTAGTTGATCCTAGAAAAATTTCAGGTCGGCCGGAAATTCAAGATGGCCGCCACAGCTAAAAATAGATTTAAAATAATTAAGTTTGTAGCGACTACTTCTTCAAAACTATAAGAGATATTGATATTGGACTTTTTCTAAAATGATCAGTATGACATGATGTTGATCCTTGTGGAAAATTATTTTGATTCGACGTTAAACATGGCTGCCAGTGGACATCTTTGGTTACATAGAGTTATATAGTAAAAACTTGTAGCGACTACTCCTCTGAAACTACTTGACGGATGTTCATGAAACTTCACAGGAATGTTGCTCTTGATGTCTAGTTGATCCTAGAAAAATTTCAGGTCGGCCGGAAATTCCAGATGGCCGCCACAGCTAAAAATAGATTTAAAATAAATAAGTTTGTAGCGACTACTTCTTCAAAACTATAAGAGATATTGATATTGGACTTTTTCTAAAATGATCAGTATGACATGATGTTGGTCCTTGTCGAAAATCGTTTTGATTTGACGTTAAACATGGCTACCAGCGGCCATCTTTGTTTACATAGAGTTATATAATGAAAACTTGTAGCGACTACTCCTCTGAAACTTCTTGACGGATTTTCATGAAACTTCACAGAAATGTTGCTCTTAATGTCTAATTGATCCTAGCAAAATTTCAGGTCGGCCGGAAATTCAAGATGGCGGTCACGGTTAAAAATAGATTTTCAAAAAACAAGTCTGTAGCGACTACTTCCTGAAATCAAAATCGATCAGTAAAGCTTCAAGGTCATTGACCTCTTTAATTTAAAATTGCAGTTGATGCAAGCGATATTGGTGCCTGTGCAGTACTTCTGCAAGTTTGCAAGAAGACATCAATGGTGTTGATCACCCATTTTGTTACTTCTCTAAAAAGTTCAACAAACCTCCGAAAAAGTATTCAACTACATGTACTGAAACATTTCTCTCATTTTGCCACTACAGCACTTTGAAGTATAATTATCTTTATCTATTTCCCCAATAATTGTCTTCAGTGATCACAATCCCTTCACGTTCATAAATAAAATGAAAAACAAAAATCAAAGATTAATGAAGTCAAGGACCACTGGCACTGGAGCCGCAGATATTATATAAAAATAAAAAAAACGATATCCCCCTATTACCTATATAATATGTTATATAGGTAATAGGGGGATATCGTTGTTTTTTTATATATATAATATCTGCGGCTCCAGTGCCAGTGACAATGACGTATATATGTATTCTCAAAAACTACATGGTTGGTTGATTTGGGGCACTAAAACAAAAAGAATGGACCTGCAATCTTCTCACCTGCAGATACTGCAGATTTACTGCAAATTCTAGGGTAAACGCTCCAATTTTCGTTGAAGCCATGGCTATTGTTTTCTGCCACCACTCCAGTAGCGCCGGAAACAATACAGGGATCATGATGAAGACCTTGAATGAACATGGTAATAATGACAAAATGAACATACATTTGGTGGAGTTGTGGGGTGAGTGGGGTTGGATGGGGTACCCCGCTACCTTGATAAGAAATAACACTATTCTTGCCGTGAAGCCCCACCTGCTATCTTCACCGCGTGCACGTCGCTGTGTGGGCACTGATGACACTCATGATGTTTGTATAGGGGTTGCCTTGCCAGCCCTTTACGCCATTACTGGTATGAGCACTTTATTCGCGTATTGTGGTCTATACTGGTACTACTGAACCGCTTTGCTACGGTTTAGTAATTTGAGTGTCATTTGACCGAGAGTGAAGATGTCTCCTGCGTCCCGTCACAGCACACATCATCTGATGGCCACACTGAAGTTGGAAGTTTGAAGTCAGAAGTCCGGAGCCGAGAGCTACACTGCCACAGCGGATCGACGCCGAGGACAGAAGACTGAAAACCGAAGACGGAAGAGGGCCATCGGGCGGTGTGTGCGGCGCAGGGGTCATACTGTGATGGGTGTGGCCCTAAAGGGGATCGTCCAGTAGCGTAGACAGCATCACCTAGACGTCGTTCCAGATCCCCCACCTCACCGCCACAGCGACAACCACAGAGCGAAAGCGACAACTACCAACATACGATCAACAGAGACGACTACGCAGCAACACAGCAGCACAAGATCAACCTACATACACATCTAGAAAAGTCCAGACTCTATTGTGCCCATCGCGTCAGGGTTACCTCGACGTGTTAGTTGGCAGACGGACTCTAAACCTTCGAACTATACACACACACACACACACACACACACACTTGCCGGGAAACCACACGGTGCCTACATGGTTGGAATGACAATATAATGCCCATATGAGTGTATTTACTGATGAACAACTACCAGCACAGTATATCACATGTACGTCAGTTACATATATACTGAAAGGAAAAATAAACGCGACACGGGAATTTCCGCTATATACCGTATTGTATGTACAATATGCTGCTGTTAATCGAATGGTACATGGCGACGTAAGATCTTTCCTTTAACTCTTTACGTTAAATACAGTACTGAACTGGCTTAATTTTTCAAAGAGTAACTTCAACATTTATGAATTTCTTGTAACAACGTGTAATTAAAACGTCTACAACATCACAGTTGTGTCCTTTCTCTAACTAACTGCAACTTGTTTTTTTTACAAAACATCTAGATGTGCTTCGACCTTGGCTAGTTTCGATAATTATTCGAAGAAATGCAATTTGGCATCTCAAAAGATATTAACAGAAAAACAACTACAGTACCAGTCAAATTTAGGCATAAACCGTGCTAATAATTTCCAACACATAAGATTTATCTACATGAATTATATAACGAAAGTGAAAGTAGGAAAAAAGTTCTGTTTGACCTAATGCATCATTCTTTTCATTCTTTTTATCTGGTGTAGTCTATAACAAATGTAAAAGTAGAAACAAGTTTTGTTCGACCTAATGCATCTTTTTTTTGTTAACTGCCTGCCCTTTTGCACTAGGAGCAAGCATCTTGTACATCTTAATTCCATAAGCATTAGGGTCTACCAATTTGGTACCAGGTTCATCAGTGATGTTATATCCTCGGGGTATCCTCACTGACACCCCACTCCCCCTCTCCCACCGGTGGAGGAAAACACTGATATGTGCACAATGGTCACAAGCTATAGCTCTGATCCTTCATGATTTAAGTCATTCATTTTACAATGAAATTATGTAAAAATTTATGACAAAAAAAAACAGTGAGAGAAAAGGATTTAACTTAGCGTGCGGTCTCGACGTAGCTTTATTTTGGGGCAAGTGACTTTTGAAATTGGGGCAAGTGACATTTTGGGCAGGGCAAGTGGATTTTGAAAATCTACTTGCCCTGGGCAAGTGAATTTTCAAAATATTTCCAGACCCCTGATCTTCGAATTTCCTTGGAATACATATGGAATTAAGTGTGCCATATATACCATATATAGCGGAAATTCCCGTTTCGCGTTTCTTTTTCCTTTCACTATATGCGGATACAAATCAACGTTAAAAAGGAAATGCAGTTGTGGTAAAAACCAACTTTGCGACAAAGACGTTTCAGATTTAGAAGACTGAACAAGCGATACATACCGGTTTACTTGCTATCACGGCCTCCCATTTCCCAGGATGTAAACCGAGGCATTTCAACATCTAGTAATTGCCTAGAAAAATGTGATAATCTGTCGTTAAAACAGTGATAGGAATTAACAAACTAAACGAGAGCCAACTGAATTGAATGGGTTTTACGGCGCATAAACACTTATATAAATATCACCTGGCCCCAAAAGACGGAACATTCGAGAGAAAAAAAAATTGTAAGAAAAAGCACTGACCTTACAAGTTGTTATTAGGTCTGTGGAAAAACAGAATTTTGGAAATCGCCGAACACGACAAAAATGTAAATAATATTGCAGCCTCGGTTTGAATTTAGACTTTTCGGGAACGGTAGTGAAAAATGCTAGCTTCCGTTCACGCCCTCTGGACCCGGGTTGAGCAAATCGCTATATTATTAAAATGTTAATAGTACAACAACTTTAGCCATTCCGATTACGGAATTGTGTACAATTTTGAAAACAAAAAAGACATATATATTAGATAGTAAAACCAAAGTTATGATTTATTACAACACACACTATATTTTGCTTCGATAGCACTCTAGCTCCTTCATTTTTTATCAAATCTTGATCCACCTTTGACAGGAGAGGTTGCTATTATTATGTTACTCCATGTGTTTTACCCAGAGAAAGTTATTACGTGGTTTTCTTTACGGTACTGAGTGTATGAGGATATACTGGAGTTGGAAAATAAACTGAAGTCCATAGTTCATTTATACATCTGTATTATATTACGCATCGTAGACACGATACATCTCGTAGGGTATTTGACTCGTATGGTAGATACATATGAGGCGCCGTATTGCTTTTTAATACAATTCAGTGATATCACCTATTTGAATGAGTGATATCACTGATTCGAATAGGTGATATCACTCATTCAAATTTAAATGAGTGATATCACCTATTCGAATCAGTGATATCACCTATTCGAATCAGTGATATCACTGATTCGAATAGGTGATATCACCGATTCAAAACGAAAGGGTGATATCACCTATTGAATGGGTGAAATCACCTATTTGAATAAGTGATATCACTAATTCGAATAGGTGATATCACTCTTTCAAAACGAATGGGTGATATCACCTATTCGAATCAGTGATATCACTCATTCAAATTGGTGATATCACTCATTCAATAGGTGATATCACCCTTTCGTTTTGAATCAGTGATATCACCTATTCGAATCAGTGATATCACCTATTCGTTTTTATAACAAGAAAAATACAGACTTCCCCCAAGAGTATTATCATGGAGAACGTTATACGTCACTGGTATTATATAGTGTTGCTAACGGTTAGTTGTAATAATTAAATAATAACTGTCCACTGTGTTTCTCAGTGTAATTGGTGAAGGGTGTGTTTATTTACAACTTGAGTTACTGTATCAAATAATAGAAAAGGCATAGAAAATTAAATTAAATTTTGCGGGGTTGGGGTGGTGGTGGGGTGGGGGTGGGGGCAGCAGTACCACATTTTCTGGATCGATCCCTGTAGGGGTAGGTTTGGTAGGGTGTATAACCCTTCTGCTGTGTGGGGGAGGGGGGAAATGTCCGTATCTATTGCTGCAAGAGCTGATGAAAGCCGGCCATTATATGCCGATGACGAAACAACCTGCCAAATGTTGCAACAGACAACGATTTTGAAGGTCTCTCTATTTAGTTACGTTGACCCTGGATGGGATCAGTCATTTATATAGAGTTTATTTCTGAATTGGTAATTGGTGATATCACTGATTCGAATAGGTGATATCACTCATTCAAAATGAATGGGTGATATCACCTATTGAATGGGTGATATCACCTATTCGAATCAGTGATATCACCTATTCGAATTGGTGATATCACCCATTTGTTTTGAATACGTGATATCACTGATTCGAATGAGTGATATCACTGATTCGAATAGATGATATCACCCATTCAATAGGTGATATCACGCATTCAGAATGAATCGGTGATATCACCTATTTGAATGCTTGATATCACCTATTCGAATCAGTGATATCACCGATTCGAATAGGTGATATCACCAAATGGTATTAAAAAGTAATACGGCGCCCCATAGATACACGACTCACTCAGAACGAATTAGTGATATCACCTATTTGAATGCGCGATATCACCTATATAACCGTAAAAAGTAAAACGGTGCCCCCTACAATTGTGCTACATTTGTATTTAGATTTACGAAGCTCGAATTGGTAATTTCCACCCTAACCAAGCTCGCACCTATTTTTTTTTTTTTTTTTTGCATTTTTCAACGTGTTTCAACGTGTTTTGCTTCTTTTTCTTTTTTAATTTCTTTTTTCCAAGTTACTCCCGGGAGTAAGGGAGTGTGACACGCTACGTCCCTGCCCATGGAAACATAATACTCCCTGAACAAATGCTGAATGGGTTCAACATCATTTTACGGGTCTAACGTTAATTTAAGGTGAATGTTCTCTCATCAAATAGCAAAGTTAAAAGTAGAATAAGTACATTAAACTTGCAGTATATCACATACTTATCATAAACATCATATAAAAGCTAAAAAATACTAAAAAAACAAACTTATTAAGATGTTTTTAAAATTGCACAATATTGAGATTCTAGCAGGAATTAGAACTCATCAATATCAGACTATTTTTACATATATTAAACTTGCAATATATTACCTTGATATCAATTTCTAGGTTGTGCCAGACATAAAAAAATATGTATAAAGTTGTTTTATTAAATCACCTGTCTTAATCAAATAATGTGAGTAGCATAATCTATACATAGAATGTATACAGGTATAAGTGACTAATCAAATACCGTGACCAGGTATGTTTTGTTTGTTTGTTTGTTTGTTTGTTTGTTTGTTTGTTTGTTTGTTTGTATGGTGTTTTACGTCATTTTCAACATTTCCTCACTTACAAGTCGAGCTCCCAGTGGGATTCGAACCCGCAACGGTGAGAGGCGAAGGATTACAGCAGAACGTCGTTAACCATTCGGCCACGGAGACCAGGTATGTAAATAACATATGTATGCATTTTAGTTCTGCATTGATTATGAACATTGATTTTGTTTCTTTAAAAACAACTTTGACAGAACTATTTGAGATATTAATTGATAGCACCAGCTATCTAAGGATATTAAGGTAACATATTGCAAGCTTTATTGTAAAATTAGATTTATACTGTTCTAATTCTTGTTGGATTCACTTTGAAGTGCTCTAATAAAACTGCTTGAGTTATACAATTTAGTTTTGAAATCATTTTTTTTTGTTTCTAATAAGATGAGCTACTGCAAGTTTCATGTAAACATATGCAGAAGTGTTTGAGATATCCAACTTCGAATCTTCGATTTGTTCCAGGGAACATTATGCTAAAGAACATATTTCCTAATATTTCCCATCGCTACTTGGTCATTGAAAAAAGCATGGGAATCTTGTTTATTTACTGACTGCATGCTCCATGACCGATCAGGTGTATAAGGCCCGCTTTTAGTTTTTAGCTCTACTGGCCGAAGGCCAGCAGAGCTTATGGGATGCCGAGTTGTCCGTTGTCCGTCCCGTCGCCCGTCGTTAACTTTTGTCTCGGACCAGTAACAGCGGAGTCATGTTCCTTGATTTAGTTAAAAACGCTATAGTTTGCCTCGTTAAGACAATAGGGCCCTTATTTTTCTTCCGATCTTTACCAAACTTTACCAGATTGTAATTCTTTGAAAGCTCGGACAAGTTCGAAAACCAGCCAGATCGGACAAGCAACAGCGGAGTTATGGTCCTTGAATTAGTCAAAATGCTATATTTTGCCTCGTTAAGACGATAGGGCCATCATTTTTCATCCGATCTTTACCAAACTTTACCAGATTGTTAATATCAATGACAGCTCGTTTAAGTTCGAAAACCAGCCAGCTCGAACGAACCAGTAACAGCGGAGTTATGTTCCTTGATTTAGTTTAAAACGCTATATGTTGCCTCGTTAAGACGATAGGGCCTTCATTTTTCATCTGGTCTTTACCAAACTTTACCAGATTGTTAGTATCAATGAAAGCTCGGACAAGTTCGAAAACCAGCCAGCTCGAACGAACCAGTAACAGCGGAGTTATGTTCCTTGATTTAGTTTAAAACGCTATATGTTGCCTCGTTAAGACGATAGGGCCTTCATTTTTCATCTGGTCTTTACCAAACTTTACCAGATTGTTAGTATCAATGAAAGCTCGGACAAGTTTGAAAACCAGCCAGATCGGACCAGTAACAGCTGAGTTAAGGCCCTTGATTTCGATTTCGTTAAAAATGCTATATTTTGCCCCATTAATACGATAGGGCCTTCATTTTTCATCTGATCTTTACCAAACTTTACCAGATTTTTTTACTTTTTTTTTAGTATTATTTTTATATTATTTTGTTAAAAAAAAATTGTAATATTTGTTATTTTTTTTTTTTTTTTTTTTTTTTTTTTATTATTTTTAAAAAAAATAAATAAAAAAACAATATATGTTTTTTTGATTGATTTTTTTTAGTATTTGTTTTGTTAGTATTTGTTTTTTGTTTTTTTTTTGTTTTTTTTAAATATTTTTTTCATTTTGTTTTTAATTACTTTTTTTACTTTTTTTTTTTTTTGTTAACACTGTTGGATTTGACGAAACTTAACAGGAAGCTATGATTACTAGTTGTGCCTATTGCGTTTTTTTCCGGTTCGTTGATTTTTGATGGAGTTACAGCCTCTTGACATTTACTTTAAATTTCTTGTCGGCGCTACTCCTCCTAAACGGCTTGTTGGATTTCTACGAAATTTGGCAGGAAGCCTCAGTATGATATCTAGTTGTGCAAAGCGAGGTATATCAATGAAATCTTGGACAATTTCGAAACCAGCTAGATCTTGTTAGTAACGACAGAGTTATGGCCCTTGATGTGTTGAACAATGCTATATTGTATTTTCCTTTGTAAAATCTGTAGTTTAATTTTGACATTGTTAATTATCCCCACTTGGATGGGGATGTTCCCCGAGCAACTTCTTATGGAGTGTATGTGTCTTAACTTATTCGTTTTTCAAGAGCTTGTACTCGAGTTGAGGACTTTAATATTCGTAATCTTTGTATAACTAAAAAGCTACTCAATCAGGGTTACCGCTACCATAAACTTTGTAAAATCTTTGCAAAATTGTATTATCGTAACCCTGATCTTCTTTCCAAATATAAAAGTATTTTAAGGACTCTTCTGCGAAAAGGACTGTTACAACCTGACTTCTGTGGTGATGTGATTTATAAACTTCGTAAGATTTTTGGTCATGATCACTTTCATACTATCTTTGTTAAACGTGTTGAAAAGTTTATCAAAAGAGGTTATGACCGTATCATTTTGCAACGTACTGCATGCTTGGTGGTGGACCCTTTTACAGTTCGCCACTATGTTTTCCTCTTTAATTTTACGATGACCGGACAGGCTGTGGACCCTATGATGACGCCTACCTAAAGCCCATTGGGACGGTGGCGTTTGGTGTTTGTCTATGATCTTTCTTGTCGTGCCCCTAATGGTTTATTCTCTTGTTGCTCCGGCTTCTGCCAAGTCATTGAGTACCTTCATTGTGGCTTTCTAGGCTATTGTTTTTTTTATTGTATTTACAAGAGCATATTTGTGTTTTACTTATATTGCCTATTGATGCTGCCTTGTTGGTTAGAGATAAGTCATGGCTGGGATTTCTTTATTTACACTGTCCTGTTTTAATGGGATGACAGTCGGGTAAGTGTGAGGTTTGGTGCACCCTAGAACGGGTTTAAACCCCAGTGGCCTATTTTGCCATTGACCGTTCCAAGGCGGTAGCCCTATTGTCAACCCTTTTGTGTTTGTGATGTCGTTTGCATTTATTATTACTTTTTGTGTGTTTTGTGGTTGACTGTCCTCCTTGAATGCTACTTTCCCTGTCCGATCTTTTTATATTTCTTTTTATTGGGTGGGCCTCATAATCTAAATCAAAATTGAATATCACAATGTTCTCATGAAATTGCATGGCTAACAGTGATTTACAGTTACCTATAGACATACTTTTTTTTTTTTTGTTAACACTGTTGGATTTGACGAAACTTAACAGGAAGCTATGATTACTAGTTGTGCCTATTGCGTTTTTTTCCGGTTCGTTGATTTTTGATGGAGTAACAGCCTCTTGACATTTACTTTAAATTTCTTGTCGGCGCTACTCCTCCTAAACGGCTGTTGGATTTCTACCAAATTTGGCAGGAAGCCTCAGTATGATGTCTAGTTGTGCAAAGCGAGGTATATCAATGAAATCTTGGACAATTTCGAAACCAGCTAGATCTTGTAGTAACGACAGAGTTATGGCCCTTGATTTGGTGACCAATGCTATATTGTATTTTCCTTTGTAAAATCTAGAGTTTAATTTTGACATTGTTAATTATCCTCACTTGGATGGGGATGTTCCCCGAGCAACTTCTTATGGAGTGTATGTGTCTTAACTTATTCGTTTTTCAAGAGCTTGTACTCGAGTTGAGGACTTTAATATTCGTAATCTTTGTATAACTAAAAAGCTACTCAATCAGGGTTACCGCTACCATAAACTTTGTAAAACCTTTGCAAAATTTTATTATCGTAACCCTGATCTTCTTTCCAAATATAAAAGTATTTTAAGGACTCTTCTGCGAAAAGGACTATTACAACCTGACTTCTATGGTGATGTGATTTATAAACTTCGTAAGATTTTTGGTCATGATCACTTTCATACTATCTTTGTTAAACGTGTTGAAAAGTTTATCAAAAGAGGTTATGACCGTATCATTTTGCAACGTACTGCATGCTTGGTGGTGGACCCTTTTACAGTTCGCCACTATGTTTTCCTCTTTAATTTTACGATGACCGGACAGGCTGTGGACCCTATGATGACGCCTACCTAAAGCCCATTGGGACGGTGGCGTTTGATGTTTGTCTATGATCTTTCTTGTCGTGCCCCTAATGGTTTATTCTCTTGTTGCTCCGGCTTCCTCCAAGTCATTGAGTACCTTCATTGTGGCTTTCTAGGCTATTGTTTTTTTTTATTGTATTTACAAGAGCATATTTGTGCTTTACTTATATTGCCTATTGATGCTGCCTTGTTGGTTAGAGATAAGTCATGGCTGGGATTTCTTTATTTACACTGTCCTGTTTTAATGGGATGACAGTCGGGTAAGTGTGAGGTTTGGTGCACCCTAGAACGGGTTTAAACCCCAGTGGCCTATATTGCCATTGACCGTTCCAAGGCGGTAGCCCTATTGTCATCCCTTTTGTGTTTGTGATGTCGTTTGCATTTATTATTACTTTTTGTGTGTTTTGTGGTTGACTGTCCTCCTTGAATGCTACTTTCCCTGTCCGATCTTTTTATATTTCTTTTTATGGGTGGGCCTCATAATCTAAATCAAAATTGAATATCACAATGTTCTCATGAAATTGCATGGCTAACAGTGATTTACAGTTACCTATAGACATTATTTCTAGCCCAAACCCCCGCCCCCCCCCCCCACCCCTCCCTCCACCCACACCAATACAATAGGCTCGAAATATGTCCTTAAAGACACATTTCGAGCCTATTGTATTTGGGGGGGGGGGGGGGAGAATTTCTATAGGTAACTGTAAATCGCTGTTAGAAATACATTTGCACAAGAAAATTGAGATTATTAGTTTTTTGTCAAAGGATGAGGCCCGTCCCATAAAGAGTGTAGACGGTAATAATGTAGTATAAATTATAACCGTTTTGCATTTTATGTGCACTTGTATATATGTTAAAACAACTATGTATAGATGGATTTTTTTAAAAGACCCGTGTTAACAATTATTAGTTTTTGTATTTTTAGCACAATATACTCTATTATCAATTACTTCTCTGCCATTTTTTAGTAAATCTCAAATGCAAGAAACTCATCGGGACTTCAAAATTCGAAAATCGTTGTCATCTGTCAGTGTTTTTGATCACCTGAGCCGAAGGCTCAATGTGATGTTTTGGAATCACTCTTCGTCCGTCGTCCGTCCGTTGTCTGTCCGTCGTCCGTCGTCGTCGTTATCTTTTGCTTCTGACGACTTTTTCTCAGAAACCGTTTGTCGGAATTCAATCAAATCTTATATGAATTCATTAAACTGGATTTTATAGTTGCACCAACAGCTAAGGTCATTTGGCGACATTTCAGCTTTTTATTGGTGGAGGAAGACCCCAGGTGCAAACCTGGGCATTTTTTCGTGCACGGGCGCGCACCCGAGTAGAACCACCGACGTTCCGCAAGCAAGCTGCATAGCTTGATACTCATACTTAACAGTCCTGGCCCCATGGGGAATCGAACACACAGCGGTGAGGGACATGTGATTTCAAGTCTGAGACCACTCGACCACGGACAACCCCAAGTTTATGTGAAGCATCATTATATGTTTGTTCGAATGGTACACCTGAGGTCATAAATGCCCCCCGCAATGGGGCTTATCCGTTTCATTTAACAAATCTTAAAAAATCGTCTGCAAAAATACAAGATATAGAGCTGTGATATTTTGCATGTAACATCGTCTTATGGTCCTCTAACTAGTTTGTTCTAATGGTGACCCTGAGGTCAAATTTGGACCCGCCCCAGTGGTCACATATTAAACATAGACTTATATAGGGAAACATTTCAACAATATTCATCTCTGAAACTACAATAGCCAGAGGTTTAATATTTTGCATTTACCTTAAGGTTATGGTCATCTACCAAGTTTGTTCAAATCGTGACTCTGTGGTCAGATTTGAACATTTCCTGTTCTGCTTCCTTTTAGTGTATTTATATTCATTCATTCATAACCTTTCCTTATTCAAAATGAATCCGTACGGAACTCTATTATGCTCCGGATAAGATTTTTCAAAAAGGGGAGATAATTAAAAAAGTAGTGAAGCTAGAGTTATGGTTCCTATGAACTGCACTCCGTCTCATTATCCTTATCATTCACAGGAACTTTAATCAAGCATACTTTTTGAGTTATGCTCGGACGCACGAACGCACATACGGACGGACGGAAAAAGCGCCGACTATATGCTCCCCAATAATAAACAATCTAGTGGTGTTTTTAGTTACAATATATCTTATATCAAAAACTAAGGTAATAGTAAATGAAAAGAAAAAAACTGTGATGGGGCCTCAATATAATGTCTCTGTGGTAATCAGTCAGCGAGAAGTAAGCAGTTAAAAAGCATGCTATCCATGACTTTTCAACGACTACAATCAGCTGGGAAATGTGTCTTTAACCGCTAACCTATAATCAATAATATCAGGCTATGGGAGCCTGTACGGTGGAAACCGGTAATTTGAGCAAACATGGCCATCTGGCGGATAACCTACATTTTTTCTCATAAATCGAGGCTTCAAGTCGTACATTCATTCTGATCTATGCTAGACGAACGTATCGGATGCTGAAAACAACTATAATGCAAATAAACAGGTCGAGAAACTCTATGAAAATCTCATTATGTATGAGTTGTGGGCGAAAATGTTTTCAAGCGAGTTTTTGCAAAGGCAGAAACACGATGTGACGCCACGCGCACATTCGCTTGACATCGACTATAGTGTTATATTGGCGCAAAGAGCCGATTCAGTCAACCCAAATTAAACGAGATTTCTGGGGGAAGAGTTGTTTCTATATATTTATTATGTATAATTGTACATAGCAACAACTATTTCTAAAGCGTTAGTGATTCACGATGTCGGTGAATTATTATTAATGATTCGATGAAATAAAGAAACATGTTTAAGACACCACTGGATTGTTATTCTGTTGGAAGATATATATATACATCTTGTTATCGTTATATCTTCTGTATTTAAGTTCGGATTTGATCAAAACTTTCATAGATTGTAGAGTTCAATTTCTAGTTGTGCAGGAAAGTTAACATGTGTCTCTACGTCATGACTACTTGACGTCAGAATGTTATTAAACGTTTTTTTCACTGATCGCATTTGTTATGTTGCTTTACTATGAAATCAATCAGTGTCCAAAATGGCCACATCGCTGACCGTTTTGACGTCATGACGTCATCCAATTTGAAAAGCCAGTGTTTAATCAGGTTCTGATCAAAATATATTCATTCATAACAAGTGTCAAGCTCCAGATTGAGTTTTTATTCGTAACATGTGTCATACTCTAGATTATCTGAGTTTTCATTCATGACATGTGTCAAACTCCAGATTATCAGTATTCATTCACAACAAGTGTCAAGATCCAGATTATCTGAGTTTTCATCCATAATGACAAATGTTTAAACCGAGTTGCATTTTGTTAGGATGTTTATTTTTATTTGCATGCTTTTTTTTAAAGAATGTTTTATGTCCATTTTCAAACAATGTATTATGGAGTCTTAAGCCTATTAATTTTCTCAGTAATGTTTGGTGAATTTGGGCACTGTACTTACAAAAAGATTTAATATTTGTTTGTAAACATGTATTTCGAAATCGACTAAACCATGAAACTGCACATGACTACGGCATGTTAACCTACTTCGTCCAACTAGGTTCTGTTCTGTTTGTTGTTGTTGGTTTTTTTATCAAAATTATGACCACTTTTACCCATGTATGTACTTACAGTCAATGTCAGTTCTTTCTTCCACCTATAAATTTGTATTTTTATTTTTTAGTAAATACTACAGTAAATTTTATTTTCAATGCGTGGGACAGACATAGGGAAGTTGAATCAACGGGTAGTGCCTCTTGTTAATGTATTTGTCCCTTCAGCAGAAGGCGTTTTCTAGGTTACGACACTGACCCCTGATTATAGAAGTTCTGTCTACAAAATGTACATAGAATAATAGTTGCTCTACCATTCTCACCGGTCTTATATGTTAGTTGACAATTTCATCAAAGTCTTTACTGTGTTTATTATTTCCATTATTTTCTATTTCCTTGGCTATTCGAGGCAATATTTTGGGGAAAAAATCTTGCCCACAAGTAACTGGCTTTTAATTTAATATGCATAGTATAGGTCCCATAACACTTGTGACTTCCTACCATTGTAACATATTTAAAGCCGTTATAACAGATTGTCCGTCACTTTTGTTGTTAACACTCTAGCACCTTCATTATATATCCGATCTTTACCAAACTTGGTCAGTGTCTTCATATCCCTGAGAGCTCGGACAAGTTCGATACACCAGTTATTGCCTTTGATTTAATAAAAAAAAAGTTTGCCTTGTGAACACACTAGCACCTTCATTGTGCATCTGATATTTATCAAACTTCTAGTCAGAGTCTATATATTAATGAACGGTCAGACAAGTTCGAAAACCATCCATACTGGATAATGAACGCTAGAGTTATTGTCCTTGATTTAATGAAAACTCCTATATTTTGCTTTCTGAACACTAGTAGTCCCTTCATTTTGCATCCTATGTTTACCAAACTTGGTCAGAGTCTTTATATTAATGTAAGCTTGGACAAGTTTGAAAATCACCTAAATCGGATAATAAACACAAAAGTTATTGCCCTTGATTTAATGGGAAATCCTGTATTTTTCATTGTGAACACTAGACCCTTCCTTTTGCATCCGATCCTTACCGAACTTGGCCGGAGTCTTTATATAAATGAAGGCTCAGACAAGTTTAAAAACAACCCATATCGGTTAATAAAACTCAGGGTTATTGCCCTTGATTTAATGCAAAATCCTATATTTTGCCCTGTGAACTCTTAGCCGCCTCATTGTGCATCCGGTATTTACCAAACTTGGTCACAGTCTTTATATTAACGAAACCGTGTACAATACTGAAAACTACATATATCATATAATAAACACGACAGTTCCCTTGATTTAATAACAATGTCCTATATGTCTCGTGAACATATCTTCCATTCGATCTTTACTAAATTTAGTCAATATATTTATATTAATCAAAACTTGGACAATTTCAAAACCAGTTGCATCAGACTAGACATATCAGAGTTATAGCCCTTGATTTTTAAAAAAATTGTTTTCCAATAGGCCTTTGCCAGTAGTGTGATAAAGGCCCTCTAGTGCATCTTGTTCCCGGAAGACTACTTAATACACGCCACTCTGTAAATGACATAATTTTATACATGGAGGTCATATTCAGTGACAGTTCGGCCATAAAACACAAATCTGTCTATATCCATCAGCAATTTCATAAAATAATATTTTAGTCTAGATTTCAAACAGTTTAATGACAATTGATCACAATATATTTGGAATGGATCGACCCTCTAAGATTGTTGTAGGTCGCCCAAGATCGCCAAATTGGCTAAAACTATGTAATCGTGAAAATATTCATACAGTCTCCTATCAAACCTTGCATTCTCAGTACTTTCAGTACTTTGATTTTCATCTGTACATGTCCATATGTTTTTTTTATCAGAACGGACTATTTAATGCAACACTGCAAAGCTGCAAACAACCGAAATAAAATAGGAATATTTTGTAACTTAACAGTGTATAGATCATATCTTGAAAACATAAAACAACGCTTACAAGCATCCGTTTATAATTGGTCAGTATGCGATTGCTCACTAGGAAGTTACATTTTTAAAGAAAATGTTCCTCTTCAAATATCACTCAGAAAAGTTCAGCAATTCATTTTCCGTTAGGAATGGATTCTGTTGAACGTTTTAACACTTTACTACCTAGCTAGGTAAGCTATAACTCGAATGTATAAGCCTCAATATAGCACTCGAAATCCGGTGCTTCACTCTTTTTTTTTTGCTACGGGTGAAGCGAGCGTCAGCGTCATTTGACTGTACCGGTTGTAAGAGTTTTTCATTACGGTTAGTATGAGATAAATTGTGAGCATATTTACGGGTATGTTGATCAAATTTTTGTATCAAAGAAAGGACTCCGGTCTTTGCCATCATGAACAAGCTAAAGATGTTCATAAGACAGGTTGAATGACGCAGTAGAGGAATTAGCAAACTATAGTCAAGGACAATATTGAGGATTTACTGTGCTCGACTTACATTACATAGAAGACTCTCGCATGACAGAAACTACTCAACAAATAAAGTAAAGTAAAGTAAAGTATGTCATGTAAAGCAAGACACGTTTGTCACTGAGCTTATAGATGGCATTTTAAACAGATAAACCAGAACACGTCATTCCTCTGTGATCACCCACTTACAACAAATTCTATAACTTGCTTTCTCTTCTCGCACGTTCGCATATATATTTATCATATAACGTTTGGATTAAGGTTCAGCTGGTGTCTCACCAACCCTTTCTAACATTGGAAAACTTATTTGGATTTTAGTCAGACTATACTAGCTGCCTTAAAACGCCGTTTTATGCATGCAAGACATTAGTAATTATGATTAGCAAGTTATTTTACATAGTTGAATGTCAGTTGCAGAAAGTTTAGTAGGGGATACATCAACCATGATGAATATATACGTCACAGCGTGACAGACATAATGCAAAACAAAAGCAGAGCTCTGGTTACCTGGCATAGAAATTGGTTGCGATAGAAGAGAAACTAAACAAACTCAAATGAAACACATGAAGATGTGCCTTGTATCAGACAACGAGAATATGATGCAGACTGAACTCAGTCATTTTACTGAGAGGTTGATACAATGCGTGTGTTGCATGTGGCAGATTATGCCAAACAAGACTTCACTAAACTTATGATTGTAACAAAATGACTACATATTTACTTAGAGTTTTTAACTGTGTTTGTCGGGGCCTCATTTTCCCTGATTTTGAATAGGAACTTTGATAGATTGTTGCCAAGCGCATCACTTTTAATCGATGCCTATATCTAATAAATGATCTTTTACTAGATTCATTCTATTGATAAAGAATAAGTTGGTTTGGCGTTTATTTCATCAAAATCCATCAACTATTAAGAAAGTTATGATTTTAAAAGCTGTGTATTAGGAGTAAAGTTGCAGTATTTACCAGTACGGGCCTAATAAATGTATAGAATTCTTATTACGACACTACGTGCAGTCCGAGCAGTCCGAGTAACATGACATTTGCATGGATGGCGGGCGTGTTTCACCAGGTATCCGTGTAGAGACTGTATATATGGGCGTCGAAATCGTAAGAACTTGTCACAGGATCGCAAGCTATTATCCAGAGTAGTCAGTGGCCAATATCATTACGGCAAAGGCCGTATACGCTGTTGTAATAAAATGACTGCATATTTAATTAGAGTTTTTAACTGTGTTTGTCGGGGCCTCATTTTCCCTGATTTTGAATAGGAATTTTGTAAGATTATTGGGGCATATATATATTAGAATTCGGGTTTATTCATTCTGAATAAAGATTGCTTTGCAATCAGTATTAGGTATGGTGATACCTTAGCGCTATTATAAAATACATGTTGTGATAACATTGTAAGACTGGGTATAAATTTTGTAGCCGTATCCTAGCGTACGTATACGCTAGGAGCGTAGAGCATGTAGAGCGTATCGTCGGGAGCGTGGTCTACGGGGTCGTAGGTTGGAACGCCGTCATAGGACGCGGGAACGACAGCATTCGCCATTTGGGCGACAGACCAGACGGTAGCCACGGAGACGCTAGGCAAGAGGGCCTGGTTACGCAGATAACGTCACCGGATGTGTAATACCGGGACTTGGGCCATCGCCGGAGAGGATCGTGCGAGTGGGCGTCGCGTGTGGATTACGTCACCGGAAGTATACCGGGACGAATAGCAACCGCTAAGGACGGGATTGCAATATAACGCGGGAGTGAAGTGTTAGTGCCAACAAAAGTGAAATTTTAACAATTAAGAAACACCGGTCAGTCGCTGCACTCCTTCACTTAGGGTTTCTTAATTGCTAAAGTTTCACTTCATAGCCTCTAAGCTACTAATACATAGAGTGTATAGAACGTTTTTTCCTGTCAAAACTAGTTATCTCAAAAAAAAAAAAGTATCATCTTAACCCCGTGGGCAATCTGTCTGCATTTGCAAGAACCTAGGTTGAAAGGTACCCGAGTTATAGCGCAGAAGTCATTTGTATATGTCGAGTCTCCGTGACCTTCAACTTTGACATAATGACCTCAAAAACAAGAGTAGTCAAACACAAGAGTGATCATTCTTGTTCCATGGCCAGTCTGTGGATCCTAGGTTGAAAGTTACTTGAGTTACAGCGTGGAAACTGTTTTTCAGTGTTGGGTCACCTTGATTGTGATATATGCCTTGTGACCTCAAAGCAATACGGATCATCGGATCATCTTTATCCCATGTGCAGCCTATGTATACAGTTTCGTGATTATGTGTGCAGTCGTTCATCATTTTTCATGTTGAATTCAAACTGTTAACGATGGACGGACGGACTGATGGAGACAATACTATACCATATAAGCCTCGATTTGTAAAAAATCTAGATGTTGACAGACATACGGATTGGTTGCGAGCATACGGACGGACAGGCGGACGGACGGACGAACGGACGGAAAGGCGACGGACAAAGTCTGATTACAATATCTCGCCTTTAACTCAAGTCAGCCAAAGTGTAGTAAAATAATTATGGAGCTAAATCGATACTCAAAAAAATGTATGTACATCATTTACGCATAGAGCTGCATTGGAACTCTATGCGTAAGAGTGCTACGCATAAAGCTCTCGTGGAGCGAGAGCTTTATTCGCGGGGTAATCATTTGCGGTGTAACAGAGCTGATAAGCAGATCAAACATAATACATGTATCAGCTCGGCCCAGGGGATAGCGGGTTAAATTTGAAATCCGTATGACACTGATTTAAAACCCGGCGCCACTGAGTTGGTTGGTTGTTTTGGGTAAGATTCTTCCCTCTAGATTCGTTCGTCGTATGGGTACGTAAACCGGGTGGTCCCGTGTATCGGAATCTATCATGAGAGCACGGTATAGGGCAAGGGTTATTGCTGTTATGCGGACTATTTTGCTATATGTTATTGTGAAATAATATTAACTGTCTAATGTTATCTTGTATTTGTTAATTTATTGTTATCCTGTAAGAGAATCCCACTTTCACCCTCCCCGCTCCCGCCACCCCCTCCCCAACCACCAAACCCTACAAATAGATGACCGAACGATAGTTTAAAATGACGTTAAACCACATGCAAACTTCAACAGACGATTTAACAGGAGTTGTTGATGATGCGGATGCTACAATGTTTTACCTCAACAGAAATACTCACGTGAGTTGTTGTTGTTTTTGTTGAAATAAATCAGCCGGGAACTTGCATTTACGGAGTTTATATTAGTTTATCATTGCATTTGTGCTTTCCACAGAACCATACATTATTTACCGAAATAAAATTCTTGATCGAATCTTGATTGTAAAACATATTCTCAGACAATTGTTTGTAAAGCATATTCATTGTAAAACATATTCTATCTTCTTTCAGAAGAACCTTCTTTCAGAAGAACCCATACAGATTTTTCAAAATATTGCTCTTATTACGGTTAATTTTCTCCTCTTCCACATGTACAGTATTTTCGCTCAAATGTCGCGAAACAAATAAGTGCAGAGACAGTGACCTATAATTTACAAAATTTGCAGGCAATATGCAAAATTCAGGTGATCCAAAACTATATGAGTACATTCTTTCATATCTACTTTATAATACATTTTAATAAAGAAACTTCTGGAAGTGAAGACACGGATTATTCGTAAAATGTTTGAACAAGAAGTGTTCATTGATTTCACAAGGAGTTCGTTAAGTACGAGGGTGCTTCAAAAAGTTCTGTCACTAGGCATATATCCTTTGAACTGAATATTACCTTGAGATAAAGTAGTGTATTTATAGTACTATCGGGTTCGCTCTCTTAAATTCCACAACAAAAATGAAATATTTCCGGTTATTTCTACCCCTGAATTATCTCCCCCTACCACACCTTTTGGGTACTGGATCTCTGAAAATGTCCTTGTTACAAAACGTTGTAAAAATTATTTGAATAATTCTATGCTTTTAAATTTTCTTGTGCGCCATCTGTTGTTATTCGCCCATAATCCATGAAAATGATTGTCAAGAATTCGGAAAGGTCTTGCTGCAAACCAGATATGAGTGAATGCCTATCCCTTAATTTTAGCAGAAATAACACTGATTTTCTTCATTTTGTTTACGGAAATGTTATAATATCTTTTAAATGTCGTAATTATTCTCATAGTATTAATATGTTTTCATATTTTTATACAAATCCTAGTCCTTCAGAGTTTAAATTTCATATTCAAGACATTATTGTACAATTTTGTACAATATTTAGTGAAAATATGGATCATCCAAAAATGCTATTTCATAAGACTGCCCTTCCATTTAATGTCCATTTATCATTAAATTAATTTTACACGTTAGCTTAAAATATTAATTTCTAAGACAATACCTTTTCATCTACCATGCTTAAATTCTGAATCTTGTAATGCACATATATAACTGGTAATGTATGAGAAATTTCAAAGGTATTCGACAAATACTTAAAGAGAAACAGACATTTAAAAAAGTAACAATTAACATACCTGAAAAAAACTCAGGACGAAAATGCCTCAGTATGTATAAGTGATGGGTATTAAATGTTCCATAACTTTCGTCACACAAAAGATACAGCATTCATTGTACCATCAATGGAATGGTATTGAAACTCTCTTTTATTTGGTATCAAACATTAACTTATTGAATGACCCTCGTACCATAGATTCAACGCAGATTTCCCGTTGATTTGGGCATGTAGACGTTTTCTACTGTAGATCTATGCATTCGATTCAGAATTATTCATTAAAACAATCGGCATCGAAAAGAAGGTTTTAAAAAGGATATACAAACAACTTACGGATTTATTTCTACACACCATGTGGTTTTTACGTGTAAACAGGAGTAAGTATACTTACTGGTGTTAATTAAATCCATCATGTTTTGCTCAAATCATTGGTTTCCACCGTACAGGCTCCCATAGCCAAAGGCTCCCATAGCCTGAAATTCAATAGCCTGGAGACTAAGGTAGCGCCGTGGTGTAATGGTTAGCATTGCGGCTTAGTAACCCAGGGATCGTGCGTTCAATCCCAGCCAGGACCGAATTTGGGTTAATTATCGAAATATTTCAAAAGTATTTCCTACCTTACCAGTCCTTTGGATGAGACTTAAAACCTAGGTCTGCTCGCTAAAATGCTTAGTGCAATACAGCGAGGATAAATAAACGCTTATACACACGCCTGGAGACTATACCTCATGACCTATGACGTCAATATTGCTACGCTTCAGAGTGAGGTAAGATTTACCATAGATCTACATACATATATATATCCATGGATTTATTCAAGAGTTAGTAACTGTTAGTGAAAGTTGCTTTTACCCGCGTACGCATCGGAAGGAAAAATCACTACTGAAACAGTGTTCAAATCAAAACATGTATGTATAACATTTAGTAAACAATAGATTTACATGTAAATATTGATTCGATATAATTTCTTCCTGGTTCGTTTAATTGCGACGTAGATTGTGAGTGACTATAGTAGGCCTGAGCCATAGATCTATGGAAAGGCCTAGTTACCTGAAATCGATATACTGTTGACCACAAAGTGCGGATTTCATTATCTTTTAAGTACACGATATTTGCTAACAATACAGAAGTTTTGAAAACAGTACTTTTTTGTTTCTAAATCATAAAATGTCTCTTTGCTACCTCCCAAGATCTGCCACTGCAATGCATTCCACTCTCGTTTCGCATATAACATGAATCTTTCTTCAGATATACATACAATAGGATGAAATACATTGAGCTTTGTTAAATAATGGAATTTGATTTGATTTTTGTGATTAGGCTTCTTGGTTTACCTATCTAGATATATCTACTGAAATTATAGGCGATTTTCCAAAAATGAAACTGGGTCAAACATACCTTAAAGGGACACTGTCCGTAAGTAAGCTGATATTGAGCATAATCAAATAACTGTCTGACTTTTTTCAGTGAAATATATACATGAAAACATGAGCATAGACCCAAATAAGTATGTAGTAATACACAGGGGCGGATCCAGGATTTCAGCTTAGGGGGGGCGTAAGATTTTGGTCAATTTTCGGGTCTTTTTATAGCCTCATAAAACGGTTGCGGTAGTGCATTGATAGGGTAAAAAATTGCGTTTTCAAATAAAAGTAGTTAACAATGTGTTAATTAAATTACTCATTAGCCATTATGCGTCGAGTGAGCGCGAATTTTTTTTATACTGAGGGCGTGCATCGAAATTGTTTGATATTTTATCTACAGTAACGTGGACATACATGTATGAATAAAAAAAGAGGGTTTTTAAATAAAAGTATTTAACAATGCGTTAATTAAACCACTCATTAGTTTTTATGCGTCTAGCGAGCGAAGCGAGCAAAAAAAAAAATCTACTGAGGGCGTGCATCGAAATTGTTTGATATTTTATCTACAGTAACATGTACATACATGTAAAAAACTTACCTTGGTCGATTTTAGGGGGGGCGTACGCCGCTTACGCCCCACCACTAAATCCGCCCATGATACATTCCTGAGTTTGACTTTTTTTTTTAAATTATTATTTGTAAATAATGTTATGCTGATTACGTGACTTACAATAGCGTATTAGGTTTTCTACATAGTATGTATTGCGTAATATGTATGGCCCGCATAGCTCAGGTAGGAGCGACATCGTCTATTACGCGCACATAATTACTCATGAGTGTAATTTTAGTTTGGGCTGCTGGTTCAAACTCGCAAAGCGGTAGTTCTTTTTTTTAGTACCGCGATTGAATTTCGTCAAACAATCTTGCTTTTAATTAGTAAATATTCAATACTGTTAGTGTGTAATGTTTGTGAACGTAATTAGCGTGTGTTTTATAAGCTAAAAGTTACGGACATTGGCCATTTAAAGGTAGTACATCTGTAACATTATTTCTGTATTACATTGATAAAACATAACTAATTCAGAGCTGTAGATTAGCTGATTTTTTTTTATTATTATCTATGATTATTATTATTATTTTTTTTGTTTTTTTACAAAATCTCAGTTTCTTAAAAGTGTGAGTATCATCAACTTATTAGAAATACTCTAACAGTTTTTAAAAAATTAGTATTATGTTTATATGTATTGTGCTGTGGAACAGTTTATTCCATATTTACATGATAAACAGAATGTATACCCTGCTTGCACCGTTAACGGTCAAACACATCTTATTGGAATGTGATCCTATGCATCAAAGGTACTACAATGTTAATACTATGAAAGAGTTATTAGGTTACTATAGATTTTAGTCTTGTTTTAGATTTCCTAAAGGAGATCAGACTATATAAATCATTATAATGTGTTCTTATATATATTTACTTGTTTATATACCCGTTGACGGGCATTTGTTGATTTACATATATAGTTTATATTACTACCATATTATCCCTTATTTTTTAATAGTTTTATCTTTATATATTTACATTAATTTTTAATTAATATTTCATTTCTTCATTTTTCATCAGTTTTTGCGCACAATATGACCGATTTATGTGTCGACGTGCCGTAAAACACCATTCATTCATTCATGATAAACAATTGTCCAAACATGTGTCTAATATTAAGGTCATATATAGGGCTTCTTTTGTTTTTACTTCCATTTAATCAGAATAGTTGTTTCTTTTAAAATGCATTAATTAATTCACATCCATCGTGAAAGCAAGAACTAGTTAAAAGAAATTTAAGTTTACCCTGAATGCGTTTCTTGTTACTCTCTTATTTCGGATGAGTAAATACTCATTGCAGTCAAAAAATATCTACAGCTCTGCAGTTACTAAATTAGCTAAGCCCTGCAAAGAAATGCTTTATTATTTTTTTTTTTTAAACATTTCACCCCTCTTACTTTCTCAATTTTTGATACATTTCATAGACATGGGAGCTGGGGGTCCAGAAAAAGTTTGACCCCACCCATATAATTGTGTGTTTTTTTATCAGTTTTGGGGGAGGGACCTTTGGGCCTAAATTAGGAGAAAAATCCATTGACGGGGAATGAAATTTCAAGAGGTAAGTTTAAAAAATGGGGAAAACTGCCTCATTTTAAAAGAAATTTGAATGGGGAAGGGGCCTTATACAGGCCGCTGCAAAGAAGGTTAAAAAGGTCCTGAAATGCAATGGAATTATATCAATGTCTCTTTTTTAGCTTTTGGTGAAAGGACTAAATGCCTTTTTTTAATGTCATAAAAAATCACAAGGGGTCTTAAGTCTCGATCACCCAGCCGCATGCCCACCTTTTGTGAGCAAACTCCTAAGTGACGCAGATTGCAAAGTTTGGGTGACTGAGACTGAAGGGGCCTGTCAATAATACACATCATATAATTACCCCATGCTGCAATATGTGAGATTACCAAAATTAACAATAAACCAATTAACACTTGCAAACTTGTAAAAATAACACTCTGACACAGCTGAGATCAGTGTGATCTGTAAATGTCGATACACGATGGTACGATGGCCCTAATGGAACACCCTAATCATGTAGAGGGTTTCTTTTTGTCGAGTTGCGAGTTACAAAAAGCGAGTTGCGAGTTACAAGCCAAAAAAACTGCAAGTTGCGAGTTACAAGCTGAAAATAACTTAGAAAATGCGACTTGCGAGTTACAAGAAAAAAGTGAGTTGCGAGTTACAAGGAAAAAAAAGCGAGTTGCGAGTTACAAGAAAAAAAGTGAGTTGCGAGTTACAAGAAAAACGAGTTGCTAGTTACAAGAAAATAATGCCTGAATAATACAAGGTGCTTTAATAATTAGATTTCAAGCCTCATGACACCTGCTTTTATCTCCATATCCTTTGTTTTCACATTTAAAAAACAAATTAAGAAATAGAAATAGACCAGTCCCAACTCCTGCATCTCGAACAAACTACTCACATTCACCGCGGTTGTAAAAACGTTGATACCATTGTAGCATTACACATAACACGCGCGTGGTGGTCGAAGTTACCAGTGTCACTTATCATTGAACAAAATAAGCGAAATTGCCCACATACAGCAGCAAGATTAATATATTGTGCGACGTTTTTCAATTTTTGAACTGAACGCAGGGATTTCATTGGCTTAGAAAGAAGGTCAGCTTGTAAATTAAGATATCTACTAAACATAAGTAGAAATCTTGATCTTAATTCAGGTATCTTATATACCTCATATGATATTTTATATAGTATGTAAGATTTCTGATAAAGTTTAGTAGATACCTTTATTTTTATGGCCCGCCATGAAAGTACAGTGTTACCCTTGTCCGTCCCGTTTTTACATTCAAGTTTTTTTATTAAGTCAATTTCTCAGATACCAAAAGCCGTACATTCAAGCTTCATACACACTTAAATATATATGGCAGCAATATGTTCCTACCCAAATCAAGTCGATATAAATGACCTTAGCCTACTTTTTACGCTTTGTTAGTTACATTGAAGTTTTACATTCAAGTTTGATAAATGAATTTTTTTTGTGAAGTCCATTTCTTTAACACCAGATGCCTTACAGCTTTCAAAATGTACAAATGTTTATAACTACATAGGCAGAATGTTTCAATGAAAAGTAGGTCAATATGAATTACCTTGACCTACTTTTGGCACTGTTAATTTACATTAAAGTTGTACATTCAAGCGTACAGTCGATTTCGGTTATTTGCATAGCCCATTTGTCAAGAAAATATATGCGATTAACCGGAGTATTCGAATAACCGAAATTGAACATTTTGTACATGTAGCGGTGCACGTTTCTACTTTCGTTTTACTGTTCTGTTAATACTTACATAGAAACTCCATAAAAGCGAGTTAATTCTATGTAAGCTGTTTGATAGGATTATTATTGTGCATATCCATTTTGTATTTAATGTTATTTGATAGATTTTATGCAATATGTATGCGTACTTGTTTTCTTTCAATCTGCGTCGCTTTGCTATTGTTTGTAGTGTGAATTACACAGCCATGATAATAACACAAAAGCTTATTTCATTTTTCATTTATTAAGTAACCTCTATGAGCTACTCAATGTCATATGCATCTCTACCGACACTAGCATACTGAGAGCAGTAAATAATTAACAACACATTGCTTTACATTGCGTACAAACTTATTATTAAATCGTGTATGCTAATTGGTGAGCGATCGTCATGCCGTGGAAGCTTCACGGAAACCGCAAAAAATGGCAAACTTTCGGCGTCAGTTAGCACCTTTTGTCAATAAATTTGCCTCGAGCTTATCTCTGTGACCGTGTCAATCAATTAACAGTTGCAAAATACAGGTAAATTTGACTCTCATAATGCAATTAGCCAGATATTTGTTATGCAATTATCCGGAATGTGACAAAAACCTATGCGATTATACGGGTTTTTTTACATGCAAAAGAATACGAATGGTTTTGTGTTTCAAAACTTTATGCAATTAACCGAAATATGCAATTAACCGATATGCGATTAAACGGAATCGACTGTATTATTATGTCCATTACTCTGATACCAGAAGTTGTACAGCTTTTAAATTTCATACACACATCTGTATGACATCAACATGTTCCTACCTCAAAACAGGTCAGTATCAATGACCTTGACCTATATTTTTAATTTTGTTAATTTACAATACCGTTTTACATTCAAGTTCAGGGGCGTAGCTAGGCCGTTTTGGAGGATACGCCCATATATTGGGGTCCAAGGGGCGGTTGGTGGGGGGTCTGGGGAGCTTGGCCCGCCTGAAGCCCTGAAAATGATGGCTTTTATTGATTCATTAATTAATTATATAGTTGCGAAAAATGAATATCTTAGATTGAAATTTCCATTTTATGGCATCTGTTTTGATAACTTTGATATTTATATGTTGATAAATTTCTAATGATGGGTCTCACCCTAGTCAGGCTTCAGTTTTCATGAAACTTCACAGGAATGTTGCTCTTGATGTCTAATTGATCCTAGCAAAATTTCAGGTCGGCCGGAAATTCAAGATGGCCGCCACGGCTAAAAATAATTTTTCAAAATACAAGTTTGTAGCGACTACTTCTTGAAAACTATAAGTGATATTGATATGGGACTTTTTCTAAAATAATCAGCATGACATGATGTTGGTCCTTGTGAAAAATCCTTTTGATTCTACATTAAACATGCTGCCAGCGGCCATCTTTGTTTACATAGAGTTATATAGTAAAAACTTGTAGCGACTACTCCTCTGAAACTACTTGGCGGATTTTCATGAAACTTTACAGGAATGTTGCTCTTAATGTCTAATTGATCCTAGCAAAATTTCAGATCGGCCAGAAATTCAAGATGGCCGCCACAGCTAAAAATAGATTTTTAAAAAATAAGTTTGCCCCATGGGTCATGTTTTACATAGACTTGTATAGGGAAAAACTTAAAAAAGTCTTCTTCTCTGGAACCACAAAGCACACAGCTCTCATATATTACATGTAGCCCTGGGGTCACATTTGGCTCTGCCCAAGGTGTTACTCTCTAGCACCTTCATTTTGTATTTGATCTTTACCAAACTTTGTCAGTGTCTTAAACTGTCTATATCAATGTTGTTATACATAACAGAGCCCGCATTTCTTGAACAATCTTAACCAAACTTGCACAGATTGTATATGACCATAAGATTTTGAAGAAGTTTGATAATGTGCCAGTCTCATGTGATCGCTTTAGGGCCATCTTGGCCCTCTTGTTTAATTTTTTTTTTTGACTTTTTTTTTAAAAATAATTTTTTTTGATTTTTTTTTTGATTTTTAGCTCTACTGGCCAAGGGCCAGCAGAGCTTATGGGATGGTGTGTTGTCCGTCTTCCGTCGTCCGTCGTCCGTCCGTCGTCCGTCGTCCGTTAACTTTTCTTCAAACGACTTCTCCTCAGAAACCGCTTGGCTAATTTTGACCAAACTTCACATGGATGATCCTTAGATGAATGCTTTTTAGATTTGTTAAAATTAGGTCAGCGCTACATCCAAGATGGCTGCCATTACCATATATGGTCGAAACCTTAAAAAATCTTCTTCTCCAGAACCTCTGGACAGATTTCAACAGTTTTTCTTTTAAAATGATCGCCAACGCCTAGACTATCAAGCTTGTTCAAATAAAGTCCCCGGGGTCAAAAATGGGTGTGCCCCGGGGGTCCAAAGTTTGTATATTGAGGTTTTGCATGTTTTTCATATAGACATATAGGAAAAAACTTTAAAAAATCTTCTTCTCTGAAACCACAAGGCACAGAGCTCTCATGTATTACATGTAGCATCAGCTTATGGTCCTCTGCTAAGTTTGTTCAAATGGTGACCCTGGGGTCAAATTTGTCCCCGCCCCGGGGGTCACAATTTTACATAGACTTATATAGGATTTAAAAAAAAAAAAATCTTCTTCTCGGAAACTACAACAGCCGGAGGTTTGATATTTTGCATTTACTATAAGCTTATGGTCCTTTACCAAGTTTGTTCAAATGGTGACCCTCGGGTCACATTTGGCCCCGCCCCAAGGGTCACATGTTTTACATAGACATGTATAGGGAAAAACTTAAAAAATCTTCTTCTCTGAAACTGCAAGAGCCAGAGGTTTAATATTTTGCATTTGCTATAAGCTTGTGGTCCTCTACCAAGTTTGTTCAAATGGTGACCCAGGGGTCACATTTGGCCCCACCCCGGGGGTCACAGATTTACATAGGCTTGTATAGGCAAAAATGAAAAAAAATCTTCTTCTCTGGAACCACATGGCACAGAGCTCTCATGTATTACATGTAGCATCAGCTTATGGTCCTCTACTAAGTTTGTTCAAATGCTGACCCTGGGGTCAAATTTGTCCCCGCCCCAAGGGTCACAGTTTTACATAGACTTATATAGGATCTTTTTTTTTAAAAATCTTCTTCTCGGAAACTACAAGAGCCAGATGTTTGATATTAAACATTTATTATAAGCTTATGGTCCTTTACCAAGTTTGTTCAAATGGTGACCCTGGTGTCACATCTTGCCCCGCCCCGGGGTCACAGTTTTACATAAATGCTTGTATAGGGAAAAACTGAAAAAAATCTTCTCTGGAACTGCAACAGCTTAAGGTTTAATATCTTGCATTTGCTATAAGCTTATGGTCCTTTACCAAGTTTGTTCAAATTGTGACCCTCGGGTCACATTTGACCCCGCCCCAAGGGTCACATGTTTTACATAGACATGTATAGGAAAAAACTTAAAAAATCTTCTTCTCTGAAACTGCAAGAGCCAGAGGTTTAATATTTTGCATTTGCTATAAGCTTATGGTCTTCTACCAAGTTTGTTCAAATGGTGGTCTATTGGTCATATTTGGCCCCACCCTGGGGGTCAGTTTTACTTAGGCTTGTATAGGCAAAAGCTGTTTTTATTTATTTTTTAGTTTTTAATTTGATTTTTTTTTTTTTTTTTTTAATTGTTCCAATTTTTTTTATTTTTTTTATTTTTTTTTTATTTATTTTTTTTTTTTATTTTTTTTTTTTTGTTATTTTTTATTTTTTTTTGATTTTTTTTTTTTTTTTTTTTTTTCTCTCTAATTTTTTTTTTTTTCCCTTTTTTTTTTATTTTTATTTATTTGATTGATTTGAATTTTTTTTTTTTTTTTTGAATTTTTTCATTATCTTTTTAATTACTTGACACTTACTTTAAAATTTCTTGTCGGCGCTACTCATCCTAAATGCCTTGTTGAATTTCGACGAAACTTGGCAGGAAGCATCGGTAAGATGTCTAGTTGTGCATATCACGCTTTTGTTCCAGTTCGCTGATTTTTGACGGAGTTATGGCCCTTTGACATTTTTATTTTAAATTTCTTGTCGGCGCTACTCCTTAAACGGCTTGTTGGATTTCTACGAAATTTGGCAGGAAGCTTCAATATGATGTCTAGTTGTGCAAAGTGCGGTATATCAATGAAATCCTGGACAATTTCGAAAACTAGCTAAATCTTGTTAGTAATAACAGAGTTATGGCCCTTGATTTGTTGAAAAATGCTATATTGTATTTTTCTTTGTTAAATCTATAGGAGAAGAGAGCTATATCTAGCTATATCTATCTAAATCTATAAGAGCTGTTTTAGCCAGTAGAGCGTCCACAGGCCCTCTTGGGCCTCTTGTTATTATCTCTACTGGCCAAGTTCGAAAAGCAGCCAGATCGGACCAGTAATGGCAGAGTTATGGCTCTTGATTTAGTTAAAAATGCTATATTTTGTCTCTTTAAGACGATAGTCACTCGCTTCATTGATGTTATAAGAGCCATATTAGCCAGTAGAGCGTCCACAGGCCGTCTTTGGCCTCTTGTTTAATAGAAGTACTGTATTTATCTGCATAAAAACTGAATAAGACAGAAATAATTAAACATATGCTAATGTATCTAAAATCAACATACAGCTACGTGTGAGCAGATATCTATATTGAAAGCCTAAGATGTCAGTTTATGCAGTATAAATGTAAATAAGACAAAGATTTTCCCTCAATAAAAGATAGCCTGTTATTATAAAACTAAATTATTTTTTTTAATCCTTACGTTCTGTTCATATTTAAACAAAATGAGTTTTGAAATTCATGGTATTATATAGCATGATCTTGCAAATGACAATGAAAATCTCCAAACTATTTGTATGTGTTGTGCTGAAGTCATTAGTGAGAATGTTTTGTTTTTAGCTCGACTGATCAGAGATCAGCAGAGCTTATGCCGTGGTGCGGCGTCCGTCGTCCGTCCGTCCGTCTGTCTGTTCGTAAACTTTTATTTGTAGCGACTACTCCTCTCAAACTACTGGATGGATATTCATGAAACTTAAAAGAAATGTTGCCCATAAAGTCTAGTTGATCCTAGCAAAAATTCATGTTGATGTGAAATCCAAGATGGCCGCCAAAGCTAAAAATAGAGTTTTAAAATACAAGTTTGTAGCGACTACTTCTTGAAAACTATAAGTGATATTGATATGGGACTTTTTCTAAAATGATCAGCATGACATGATGTTGGTCCTTGTCAAAAATCGTTTTGATTCAACGTTAAACATGGCTGCCAGCGGCCATCTTTGTTTACAGAGTTATATAGTAAAAACTTGTAGCGACTACTTCTCTCAAACTACTTGACGGATGTTCATGAACTTCACAGGAATTTTGCTCTTGTCTAATTGATCCTAGCATAATTTCAGATCGGGCCAGAAATTCAAGATGGCTGCCACAGTTAAAATAGATTTTTAAAAATAAGTTTTGTTAGCGACTACTTCTTGATAACTATAAGTGATATGTGATTGAGTACTGACTTTGTTCTAGTTAAGTTGATTCATAGACATGACTGTTGTTAGTCGATGTCGAACTTATTTTGATTGCGACATTGAAACAGATGCTGCTGTGCATGTTTGTTTCATGAGTAGTGTTTTAAGTTGATACTGGTTGTAGTAGAATCGGTATAAGCTGTACTGTTGAGTGATGTTTACGTGATATGTTTGTTGGAGATTGGTAGGGTATTAGTTTCTTAGTGTTTGAATGTTATGGTGACTTTTTGTTCTATATGGTACATGTTGGTTAGACTGAGTTATGACTGTGTTCTGTTGATGTTGAGTGTTTATGAGAATGACATGCAGTCGGCTGGTATTTGTGTTGTTATGTGTTAGTAGGTATATATAGAAGAGGTTCTAGTATGTAGTAGTTGGGATGGTTTATGATATATTGTAGAATTATGAGAAGATTAGTATT
>JAWPHD010005397.1:95000-164433 GCA_037043455.1 Cyrtodaria siliqua | reverse complement strand
GCAGCAGCAACAACAACAGCAACAGTAGCAGTAGCAACCTTAAAACAACAACAACCTGAGAAACAACAACAATGACCTAAACAAACTTGAACAACAGAAACAGTAACAACAACAGCAGCAGCAACACAACAACCTGAAAAAGAAAAAGAAATCAAACAAAATAAAACAAAAACAAAACAATAACAAACACCTGAACAAATAACCTGAACAATACATCATCATCATCATCATCATCATCAGTAGCAGCAGCAGCAGCAGCAACAACAACATCCTGAAAAACAACAACAATGACCTGAACAAAGAACCTGAACAACAGCAACAGCAACAACAACAGCAGCAACAGCAACAACAACCTGAAAAACAACAAAGACCTGAACAAACCTGAACAATTGCAGCAGCAACAGCAACAACAACAACAACAACCGCAGCAACCTGGAAAACAACAGCAACAACAACTACACGTACAAAGACCCTGAACCACAGCAACTGCAACTGCAACAGCAACAGCAGCAGCAGCAGCAAAAAAAAAACACACAACAACAGCATAATCATCATCATCATCAGTAGCAGCAGCAGCATCAACAACCTGAACAAATAACATAAACAGCAGCAGCAGCAACAACAACAGCAACAACAACAGCAACAGCAGCTGCAGCAGCAGCAACCTTAAAACAACAACAACAACAATGACCAGAACAAATAACCTGAACAGCAGCAACAGCAAAAACAACAGCAGCATAAGCAGTAGCAATAACAGCAGCAGCAAGACAACAACATGAGAAAGAAAAAGAAATAAAACAAAATAAAACAATAAAACAACAACAAAACTATAACAATCACCTGAACAAATAACCTGAACAATTGCATCATCATCATCATCAGCAGCAGCAGCAGCAGCAGCAGCAGCAACATCCTGAAAAACAACAACAACTATGACCTGAACAAAGAACCTGAACAACAGAAACAGTAAAAACAACAGCAGCAACAGCAGCAACAGCAACAACAACCTGAAAAACAACAAAGACCTGAACAAAAAACCTGAACAATAGCACCAGCAACAGCAACAACAACCACAGCAGCAACCTGGAAAACAACAACAACAACAACTACCCGTACAAAGAACCTGAACTACAGCAACTGCAACAACAACAGCAGCAGCAGCAGCAGCAGCAGCAGCAAAAAACACACAAGAACAACAGCATAATCATCATCATCATCAGTAGCAGCAGCAGCAGCAGCAGCAAAAACCTTAGAACTAACAACACCAACATCCTGAACAAAGAACCTGAACAATAGCAACCGCAACAGCAGCAGCAGCAACACAAAAACCTGAACCTGAACAATACATCATCATCATCATCATCATCATCAGTAGCAGCAGCAGCAACAACAACATCCTGAAAAACAACAAAAATGATCTGAACAAAGAACCTGAACAACAGCAACCATCAACAGCAGCAACAGCAACAACAACCTGAAAAACAACAAAGACCTGAACAAACCCGAACAATAGCAGCAGCAACAGCAACAACAACAACAGCAGCAACCTTGAAAACAACAGCAACAACAACTACCCGTACAAAGACCCTGAACTACAGCAACTGCAACAACAACAGCAGCAGCAGCAGCAGCAAAAAAAACACAACAACAGCATAATCATCATCATCATCAGTAGCAGCATCAGCAATAACAACAACCTGAACAAACAACCTGAACAGCAGCAACAGCAGCAAAACAACAACAACAAAACTACAACAATGGCAACAACAACAATGATGTGAACATCAATAATACAGACATGAACAAAAGCAACAACAGCATAATTATCATCATCATCATTAGTAGCAACAACAACCTAAAAACAACAACAAAGGCAGCAGCAGCAGCAGCAGCAGCAACAACAACAGCAGCAACAACAGCATAATCAGTAGCAATAACAGCAGCAGCAACACAACAACATGAGAAAGAAAAAGAAATCAAACAAAATAAAACAATAAAACAACAAAACAATTACAATCACCTGAACAAATAACCTGAACAATAGCATCATCATCATCATCATCAGCAGCAGCAGCAGCAGCAGCAGCAGCAGCAACATCCTGAAAAACAACAACAACAATGACATGAACAAAGAACCTGAACAACAGCAACAGCAACAACAACAGCAGCAACAACTACCTGAAAAACAACAAAGACCTGAACAAAGAACCTGAACAATAGCAACAGCAGCAGCAACAAAACAACAACAACAAAACATCGGCAACAACAACAATGATATGAAAAACAACAACAACAATACAGACATGAACTAAAACAACAACAGCATAATCATCATCATCATCATCATCAGTAGCAGCAACAACAACCTGAAAACAACAACAATGGCCTGAACAAATAACCTGAACAGCAGCAGCAGCAACAACAACAGCAACAGTAGCAGTAGCAACCTTAAAACAACAACAACCTGAGAAACAACAACAATGACCTAAACAAACTTGAACAACAGAAACAGTAACAACAACAGCAGCAGCAACACAACAACCTGAAAAAGAAAAAGAAATCAAACAAAATAAAACAAAAACAAAACAATAACAAACACCTGAACAAATAACCTGAACAATACATCATCATCATCAGTAGCAGCAGCAGCAGCAGCAACAACAACATCCAGAAAAACAACAACAATGACCTGAACAAAGAACCTGAACAACAGCAACAGCAACAACAACAGCAGCAACAGCAACAACAACCTGAAAAACAACAAAGACCTGAACAAACCTGAACAATTGCAGCAGCAACAGCAACAACAACAACAACAACCGCAGCAACCTGGAAAACAACAGCAACAGCAACTACACGTACAAAGACCCTGAACCACAGCAACTGCAACTGCAACAGCAGCAGCAGCAGCAGCAGCAAAAAAAAACACACACAACAACAGCATAATCATCATCATCATCAGTAGCAGCAGCAGCATCAACAACCTGAACAAATAACCTAAACAGCAGCAGCAGCAACAACAACAGCAACAACAACAGCAACAGCAGCTGCAGCAGCAGCAACCTTAAAACAACAACAACAACAATGACCAGAACAAATAACCTAAACAGCAGCAACAGCAAAAACAACAGCAGCATAAGCAGTAGCAATAACAGCAGCAGCAAGACAACAACATGAGAAAGAAAAAGAAAGAAAACAACAACAAAACTATAACAATCACCTGAACAAATAACCTGAACAATTGCATCATCATCATCATCAGCAGCAGCAGCAGCAGCAGCAGCAGCAGCAACATCCTGAAAAACAACAACAACTATGACCTGAACAAAGAACCTGAACAACAGAAACAGTAAAAACAACAGCAGCAACAGCAGCAACAGCAACAACAACCTGAAAAACAACAAAGACCTGAACAAAAAACCTGAACAATAGCACCAGCAACAGCAACAACAACCACAGCAGCAACCTGGAAAACAACAACAACAACAACTACCCGTACAAAGAACCTGAACTACAGCAACTGCAACAACAACAGCAGCAGCAGCAGCAAAAAACACACAAGAACAACAGCATAATCATCATCATCATCAGTAGCAGCAGCAGCAGCAGCAGCAAAAACCTTAGAACTAACAACACCAACATCCTGAACAAAGAGCCTGAACAATAGCAACCGCAACAGCAGCAGCAGCAACACAAAAACCTGAACCTGAACAATACATCATCATCATCATCATCATCATCAGTAGCAGCAGCAGCAACAACAACATCCTGAAAAACAACAAAAATGATCTGAACAAAGAACCTGAACAACAGCAACCATCAACAGCAGCAACAGCAACAACAACCTGAAAAACAACAAAGACCTGAACAAACCCGAACAATAGCAGCAGCAACAGTAACAACAACAACAGCAGCAACCTTGAAAACAACAGCAACAACAACTACCCGTACAAAGACACTGAACTACAGTAACTGCAACAACAACAGCAGCAGCAGCAGCAGCAAAAAAAACACAACAACAGCATAATCATCATCATCATCAGTAGCAGCATCAGCAATAACAACAACCTGAACAAACAACCTGAACAGCAGCAACAGCAGCAAAACAACAACAACAATGGCAACAACAACAATGATGTGAACATCAATAATACAGACATGAACAAAAGCAACAACAGCATAATTATCATCATCATCATTAGTAGCAACAACAACCTAAAAACAACAACAAAGGCAGCAGCAGCAGCAGCAGCAACAACAACAGCAGCAACAACAGCATAATCAGTAGCAATAACAGCAGCAGCAACACAACAACATGAGAAAGAAAAAGAAATCAAACAAAATAAAACAATAAAACAACAAAACAATTACAATCACCTGAACAAATAACCTGAACAATAGCATCATCATCAGCAGCAGCAGCAGCAGCAGCAGCAGCAGCAGCAGCAGCAGCAACATCCTGAAACACAACAACAACAATGACATGAACAAAGAACCTGAACAACAGCAACAGCAGCAACAACTACCTGAAAAACAACAAAGACCTGAACAAAGAACCTGAACAATAGCAACAGCAGCAGCAACAAAACAACAACAACAAAACATCGGCAACAACAACAATGATATGAAAAAAAACAACAACAATACAGACATGAACTAAAACAACAACAGCATAATCATCATCATCATCATCATCAGTAGCAGCAACAACAACCTGAAAACAACAACAATGGCCTGAACAAATAACCTGAACAGCAGCAGCAGCAACAACAACAGCAACAGTAGCAGTAGCAACCTTAAAACAACAACAACCTGAGAAACAACAACAATGACCTAAACAAACTTGAACAACAGAAACAACAACAGCAGCAGCAACACAACAACCTGAAAAAGAAAAAGAAATCAAACAAAATAAAACAAAAACAAAACAATAACAAACACCTGAACAAATAACCTGAACAATACATCATCATCATCATCATCATCATCATCAGTAGCAGCAGCAGCAGCAACAAAAACATCCTGAAAAACAACAACAATGACCTGAACAAAGAACCTGAACAACAGCAACAGCAACAACAACAGCAGCAACAGCAACAACAACCTGAAAAACAACAAAGACCTGAACAAACCTGAACAATTGCAGCAGCAACAGCAACAACAACAACAACAACCGCAGCAACCTGGAAAACAACAGCAACAACAACTACACGTACAAAGACCCTGAACCACAGCAACTGCAACTGCAACAGCAACAGCAGCAGCAGCAGCAAAAAAAACACACACAACAACAGCATAATCATCATCATCATCAGTAGCAGCAGCAGCATCAACAACCTGAACAAATAACCTAAACAGCAGCAGCAGCAACAACAACAGCAACGACAACAGCAACAGCAGCTGCAGCAGCTGCAGCAGCTGCAGCAGCAGCAACCTTAAAACAACAACAACAATGACCAGAACAAATAACCTGAACAGCAGCAACAGCAAAAACAACAGCAGCATAAGCAGTAGCAATAACAGCAGCAGCAAGACAACAACATGAGAAAGAAAAAGAAATAAAACAAAATAAAACAATAAAACAACAACAAAACTATAACAATCACCTGAACAAATAACCTGAACAATTGCATCATCATCATCATCATCATCAGCAGCAGCAGCAGCAGCAGCAGCAACATCCTGAAAAACAACAACAACTATGACCTGAACAAAGAACCCGAACAGAAACAGTAAAAACAACAGCAGCAACAGCAGCAACAGCAGCAACAGCAACAACAACCTGAAAAACAACAAAGACCTGAACAAAAAACCTGAACAATAGCACCAGCAACAGCAACAACAACCACAGCAGCAACCTGGAAAACAACAACAACAACAACTACCCGTACAAAGAACCTGAACTACAGCAACTGCAACAACAACAGCAGCAGCAGCAGCAGCAGCAGCAAAAAACACACAAGAACAACAGCATAATCATCATCATCATCAGTAGCAGCAGCAGCAGCAGCAGCAAAAACCTTAGAACTAACAACACCAACATCCTGAACAAAGAACCTGAACAATAGCAACCGCAACAGCAGCAGCAGCAACACAAAAACCTGAACCTGAACAATACATCATCATCATCATCATCATCATCAGTAGCAGCAGCAGCAACAACAACATCCTGAAAAACAACAAAAATGATCTGAACAAAGAACCTGAACAACAGCAACCATCAACAGCAGCAACAGCAACAACAACCTGAAAAACAACAAAGACCTGAACAAAAAACCTGAACAATAGCACCAGCAACAGCAACAACAACCACAGCAGCAACCTGGAAAACAACAACAACAACAACTACCCGTACAAAGAACCTGAACTACAGCAACTGCAACAACAACAGCAGCAGCAGCAGCAAAAAACACACAAGAACAACAGCATAATCATCATCATCATCAGTAGCAGCAGCAGCAGCAGCAGCAAAAACCTTAGAACTAACAACACCAACATCCTGAACAAAGAGCCTGAACAATAGCAACCGCAACAGCAGCAGCAGCAACACAAAAACCTGAACCTGAACAATACATCATCATCATCATCATCATCATCAGTAGCAGCAGCAGCAACAACAACATCCTGAAAAACAACAAAAATGATCTGAACAAAGAACCTGAACAACAGCAACCATCAACAGCAGCAACAGCAACAACAACCTGAAAAACAACAAAGACCTGAACAAACCCGAACAATAGCAGCAGCAACAGTAACAACAACAACAGCAGCAACCTTGAAAACAACAGCAACAACAACTACCCGTACAAAGACACTGAACTACAGTAACTGCAACAACAACAGCAGCAGCAGCAGCAGCAAAAAAAACACAACAACAGCATAATCATCATCATCATCAGTAGCAGCATCAGCAATAACAACAACCTGAACAAACAACCTGAACAGCAGCAACAGCAGCAAAACAACAACAACAATGGCAACAACAACAATGATGTGAACATCAATAATACAGACATGAACAAAAGCAACAACAGCATAATTATCATCATCATCATTAGTAGCAACAACAACCTAAAAACAACAACAAAGGCAGCAGCAGCAGCAGCAGCAACAACAACAGCAGCAACAACAGCATAATCAGTAGCAATAACAGCAGCAGCAACACAACAACATGAGAAAGAAAAAGAAATCAAACAAAATAAAACAATAAAACAACAAAACAATTACAATCACCTGAACAAATAACCTGAACAATAGCATCATCATCAGCAGCAGCAGCAGCAGCAGCAGCAGCAGCAGCAGCAGCAACATCCTGAAACACAACAACAACAATGACATGAACAAAGAACCTGAACAACAGCAACAGCAGCAACAACTACCTGAAAAACAACAAAGACCTGAACAAAGAACCTGAACAATAGCAACAGCAGCAGCAACAAAACAACAACAACAAAACATCGGCAACAACAACAATGATATGAAAAAAAACAACAACAATACAGACATGAACTAAAACAACAACAGCATAATCATCATCATCATCATCATCAGTAGCAGCAACAACAACCTGAAAACAACAACAATGGCCTGAACAAATAACCTGAACAGCAGCAGCAGCAACAACAACAGCAACAGTAGCAGTAGCAACCTTAAAACAACAACAACCTGAGAAACAACAACAATGACCTAAACAAACTTGAACAACAGAAACAACAACAGCAGCAGCAACACAACAACCTGAAAAAGAAAAAGAAATCAAACAAAATAAAACAAAAACAAAACAATAACAAACACCTGAACAAATAACCTGAACAATACATCATCATCATCATCATCATCATCATCAGTAGCAGCAGCAGCAGCAACAAAAACATCCTGAAAAACAACAACAATGACCTGAACAAAGAACCTGAACAACAGCAACAGCAACAACAACAGCAGCAACAGCAACAACAACCTGAAAAACAACAAAGACCTGAACAAACCTGAACAATTGCAGCAGCAACAGCAACAACAACAACAACAACCGCAGCAACCTGGAAAACAACAGCAACAACAACTACACGTACAAAGACCCTGAACCACAGCAACTGCAACTGCAACAGCAACAGCAGCAGCAGCAGCAAAAAAAACACACACAACAACAGCATAATCATCATCATCATCAGTAGCAGCAGCAGCATCAACAACCTGAACAAATAACCTAAACAGCAGCAGCAGCAACAACAACAGCAACGACAACAGCAACAGCAGCTGCAGCAGCTGCAGCAGCAGCAACCTTAAAACAACAACAACAATGACCAGAACAAATAACCTGAACAGCAGCAACAGCAAAAACAACAGCAGCATAAGCAGTAGCAATAACAGCAGCAGCAAGACAACAACATGAGAAAGAAAAAGAAATAAAACAAAATAAAACAATAAAACAACAACAAAACTATAACAATCACCTGAACAAATAACCTGAACAATTGCATCATCATCATCATCATCATCAGCAGCAGCAGCAGCAGCAGCAGCAACATCCTGAAAAACAACAACAACTATGACCTGAACAAAGAACCCGAACAGAAACAGTAAAAACAACAGCAGCAACAGCAGCAACAGCAGCAACAGCAACAACAACCTGAAAAACAACAAAGACCTGAACAAAAAACCTGAACAATAGCACCAGCAACAGCAACAACAACCACAGCAGCAACCTGGAAAACAACAACAACAACAACTACCCGTACAAAGAACCTGAACTACAGCAACTGCAACAACAACAGCAGCAGCAGCAGCAGCAGCAGCAGCAAAAAACACACAAGAACAACAGCATAATCATCATCATCATCAGTAGCAGCAGCAGCAGCAGCAGCAAAAACCTTAGAACTAACAACACCAACATCCTGAACAAAGAACCTGAACAATAGCAACCGCAACAGCAGCAGCAGCAGCAGCAGCAACACAAAAACCTGAACCTGAACAATACATCATCATCATCATCATCATCATCAGTAGCAGCAGCAGCAACAACAACATCCTGAAAAACAACAAAAATGATCTGAACAAAGAACCTGAACAACAGCAACCATCAACAGCAGCAACAGCAACAACAACCTGAAAAACAACAAAGACCTGAACAAACCCGAACAATAGCAGCAGCAACAGCAACAACAACAACAGCAGCAACCTTGAAAACAACAGCAACAACAACTACCCGTACAAAGACCCTGAACTACAGCAACTGCAACAACAACAGCAGCAGCAGCAGCAGCAAAAAAAACACAACAACAGCATAATCATCATCATCAGTAGCAGCATCAGCAATAACAACAACCTGAACAAACAACCTGAACAGCAGCAACAGCAGCAAAACAACAACAACAAAACTACAACAATGGCAACAACAACAATGATGTGAACATCAATAATACAGACATGAACAAAAGCAACAACAGCATAATTATCATCATCATCATTAGTAGCAACAACAACCTAAAAACAACAACAAAGGCAGCAGCAGCAGCAGCAACAACAACAGCAGCAACAACAGCATAATCAGTAGCAATAACAGCAGCAGCAACACAACAACATGAGAAAGAAAAAGAAATCAAACAAAATAAAACAATAAAACAACAAAACAATTACAATCACCTGAACAAATAACCTGAACAATAGCATCATCATCAGCAGCAGCAGCAGCAACATCCTGAAACACAACAACAACAATGACATGAACAAAGAACCTGAACAACAGCAACAGCAGCAACAACTACCTGAAAAACAACAAAGACCTGAACAAAGAACCTGAACAATAGCAACAGCAGCAGCAACAAAACAACAACAACAAAACATCGGCAACAACAACAATGATATGAAAAACAACAACAACAATACAGACATGAACTAAAACAACAACAGCATAATCATCATCATCATCATCATCAGTAGCAGCAACAACAACCTGAAAACAACAACAATGGCCTGAACAAATAACCTGAACAGCAGCAGCAGCAACAACAACAGCAACAGTAGCAGTAGCAACCTTAAAACAACAACAACCTGAGAAACAACAACAATGACCTAAACAAACTTGAACAACAGAAACAGTAACAACAACAGCAGCAGCAACACAACAACCTGAAAAAGAAAAAGAAATCAAACAAAATAAAACAAAAACAAAACAATAACAAACACCTGAACAAATAACCTGAACAATACATCATCATCATCATCATCATCATCAGTAGCAGCAGCAGCAGCAGCAACAACAACATCCTGAAAAACAACAACAATGACCTGAACAAAGAACCTGAACAACAGCAACAGCAACAACAACAGCAGCAACAGCAACAACAACCTGAAAAACAACAAAGACCTGAACAAACCTGAACAATTGCAGCAGCAACAGCAACAACAACAACAACAACCGCAGCAACCTGGAAAACAACAGCAACAACAACTACACGTACAAAGACCCTGAACCACAGCAACTGCAACTGCAACAGCAACAGCAGCAGCAGCAGCAAAAAAAACACACACAACAACAGCATAATCATCATCATCATCAGTAGCAGCAGCAGCATCAACAACCTGAACAAATAACCTAAACAGCAGCAGCAGCAACAACAACAGCAACAACAACAGCAACAGCAGCTGCAGCAGCAGCAACCTTAAAACAACAACAACAACAATGACCAGAACAAATAACCTTAACAGCAGCAACAGCAAAAACAACAGCAGCATAAGCAGTAGCAATAACAGCAGCAGCAAGACAACAACATGAGAAAGAACAAGAGGTCAATGACCTTGAAGCTCTACTGATTGATTTTGATTTCAGGAAGTAGTCGCTACAGACTTGTTTTTTGAAAATCTATTTTTAACCGTTGCGGCCATCTTGAATTTCCGGCCGACCTGAAATTTTGCTAAGATCAATAAGACATTAAGAGCAACATTCCTGTGAAGTTTCATGAAAATCCGTCAGGTAGTTTCAAAGAAGTAGTCGCTACAAGTTTTCATTATATAACTCTATGTAAACAAAGCAGCCATGTTTAAGGTCAAATCAAAACGATTTTCGACAAGGACCAACATCATGTCATACTGATCATTTTAGAAAAAGTCCCATATCAATATCTCTTATTGTAGTCGCTACAAACTTATTTATTTTAAATCTATTTTTAGCTGTGGCGGCCATCTTGAATTTCCGGCCGACCTGAAATTTTTCTAGGATCAACTAGACATCAAGAGCAACATTCCTGTGAAGTTTCATGAACATCCGTCAAGTAGTTTCAGAGGAGTAGTCGCTACAAGTTTTTACTATATAACTCTATGTAAACAAAGATGGCCGCTGGCAGCCATGTTTAACGTTGAATCAAAACGATTTTTGACTAGGATCAACATCATGTCATGCTGATCATTTTAGAAAAAGTCCCATATCAATATCACTTATAGTTTTCAAGAAGAAGTCGCTACAAACTTGTATTTTAAAACTCTATTTTTAGCTTTGGCGGCCATCTTGGATTTCACATCTACATGAATTTTTGCTAGGATCAACTAGACTTTATGGGCAACATTTCTGTAAAGTTTCATGAATATCCATCCAGTAGTTTCAGCTGTGAAGTCGCTACAAGATTTTACTATATAACTCTATGTAAACAAAGATGGCCGCTGGCAGCCATGTTTAACGTTGAATCAAAACGATTTTTGACTAGGATCAACATCATGTCATGCTGATCATTTTAGAAAAAGTCCCATATCAATATCACTTATAGTTTTCAAGAAGAAGTCGCTACAAACTTGTATTTTAAAACTCTATTTTTAGCTTTGGCGGCCATCTTGGATTTCACATCAACATGAATTTTTGCTAGGATCAACTAGACTTTATGGGCAACATTTCTGTAAAGTTTCATGAATATCCATCCAGTAGTTTCAGCTGTGAAGTCGCTACAAGTTTTTACTATATAACTCTATGTAAACAAAGATGGCCGCTGGCAGCCATGTTTAACGTTGAATCAAAACGATTTTTGACTAGGATCAACATCATGTCATGCTGATCATTTTAGAAAAAGTCCCATATCAATATCACTTATAGTTTTCAAGAAGAAGTCGCTACAAACTTGTATTTTAAAACTCTATTTTTAGCTTTGGCGGCCATCTTGGATTTCACATCAACATGAATTTTTGCTAGGATCAACTAGACTTTATGGGCAACATTTCTGTAAAGTTTCATGAATATCCATCCAGTAGTTTTAGCTGTGAAGTCGCTACAAGTTTTTACTATATAACTCTATGTAAACAAAGATGGCCGCTGGCAGCCATGTTTAACGTTGAATCAAAACGATTTTTGACTAGGATCAACATCATGTCATGCTGATCATTTTAGAAAAAGTCCCATATCAATATCACTTATAGTTTTCAAGAAGAAGTCGCTACAAACTTGTATTTTAAAACTCTATTTTTAGCTTTGGCGGCCATCTTGGATTTCACATCAACATGAATTTTTGCTAGGATCAACTAGACTTTATGGGCAACATTTCTGTAAAGTTTCATGAATATCCATCCAGTAGTTTCAGCTGTGAAGTCGCTACAAGTTTTTACTATATAACTCTATGTAAACAAAGATGGCCGCTGGCAGCCATGTTTAACGTTGAATCAAAACGATTTTTGACTAGGATCAACATCATGTCATGCTGATCATTTTAGAAAAAGTCCCATATCAATATCACTTATAGTTTTCAAGAAGAAGTCGCTACAAACTTGTATTTTAAAACTCTATTTTTAGCTTTGGCGGCCATCTTGGATTTCACATCAACATGAATTTTTGCTAGGATCAACTAGACTTTATGGGCAACATTTCTGTAAAGTTTCATGAATATCCATCCAGTAGTTTCAGCTGTGAAGTCGCTACAAATAAAAGTTTACGGACAGACGGACAGACGGACAGACAGACGGACAGACAGACGGACGACGGACTCCGCACCACGGCATAAGCTCTGCTGATCTCTGATCAGTAGAGCTAAAAAGAAATAAAACAAAATAAAACAATAAAACAACAACAAAACTATAACAATCACCTGAACAAATAACCTGAACAATTGCATCATCATCATCATCATCATCATCAGCAGCAGCAGCAGCAGCAACATCCTGAAAAACAACAACAACTATGACCTGAACAAAGAACCTGAACAACAGAAACAGTAAAAACAACAGCAGCAACAGCAGCAACAGCAACAACAACCTGAAAAACAACAAAGACCTGAACAAAAAACCTGAACAATAGCACCAGCAACAGCAACAACAACCACAGCAGCAACCTGGAAAACAACAACAACAACAACTACCCGTACAAAGAACCTGAACTACAGCAACTGCAACAACAACAGCAGCAGCAGCAGCAGCAGCAAAAAACACACAAGAACAACAGCATAATCATCATCATCATCAGTAGCAGCAGCAGCAGCAGCAGCAAAAACCTTAGAACTAACAACACCAACATCCTGAACAAAGAGCCTGAACAATAGCAACCGCAACAGCAGCAGCAGCAACACAAAAACCTGAACCTGAACAATACATCATCATCATCATCATCATCATCAGTAGCAGCAGCAGCAACAACAACATCCTGAAAAACAACAAAAATGATCTGAACAAAGAACCTGAACAACAGCAACCATCAACAGCAGCAACAGCAACAACAACCTGAAAAACAACAAAGACCTGAACAAACCCGAACAATAGCAGCAGCAACAGCAACAACAACAACAGCAGCAACCTTGAAAACAACAGCAACAACAACTACCCGTACAAAGACCCTGAACTACAGTAACTGCAACAACAACAGCAGCAGCAGCAGCAGCAAAAAAAACACAACAACAGCATAATCATCATCATCATCAGTAGCAGCATCAGCAATAACAACAACCTGAACAAACAACCTGAACAGCAGCAACAGCAGCAAAACAACAACAACAAAACTACAACAATGGCAACAACAACAATGATGTGAACATCAATAATACAGACATGAACAAAAGCAACAACAGCATAATTATCATCATCATCATTAGTAGCAACAACAACCTAAAAACAACAACAAAGGCAGCAGCAGCAGCAGCAGCAGCAACAACAACAGCAGCAACAACAGCATAATCAGTAGCAATAACAGCAGCAGCAACACAACAACATGAGAAAGAAAAAGAAATCAAACAAAATAAAACAATAAAACAACAAAACAATTACAATCACCTGAACAAATAACCTGAACAATAGCATCATCATCAGCAGCAGCAGCAGCAGCAGCAGCAGCAACATCCTGAAAAACAACAACAACAATGACATGAACAAAGAACCTGAACAACAGCAACAGCAGCAACAACTACCTGAAAAACAACAAAGACCTGAACAAAGAACCTGAACAATAGCAACAGCAGCAGCAACAAAACAACAACAACAAAACATCGGCAACAACAACAATGATATGAAAAACAACAACAACAATACAGACATGAACTAAAACAACAACAGCATAATCATCATCATCATCATCATCAGTAGCAGCAACAACAACCTGAAAACAACAACAATGGCCTGAACAAATAACCTGAACAGCAGCAGCAGCAACAACAACAGCAACAGTAGCAGTAGCAACCTTAAAACAACAACAACCTGAGAAACAACAACAATGACCTAAACAAACTTGAACAACAGAAACAGTAACAACAACAGCAGCAGCAACACAACAACCTGAAAAAGAAAAAGAAATCAAACAAAATAAAACAAAAACAAAACAATAACAAACACCTGAACAAATAACCTGAACAATACATCATCATCATCATCATCATCATCATCATCAGTAGCAGCAGCAGCAGCAACAACAACATCCTGAAAAACAACAACAATGACCTGAACAAAGAACCTGAACAACAGCAACAGCAACAACAACAGCAGCAACAGCAACAACAACCTGAAAAACAACAAAGACCTGAACAAACCTGAACAATTGCAGCAGCAACAGCAACAACAACAACAACAACCGCAGCAACCTAGAAAACAACAGCAACAACAACTACACGTACAAAGACCCTGAACCACAGCAACTGCAACTGCAACAGCAACAGCAGCAGCAGCAGCAAAAAAAAAACACACAACAACAGCATAATCATCATCAGTAGCAGCAGCAGCATCAACAACCTGAACAAATAACCTAAACAGCAGCAGCAGCAACAACAACAGCAACAACAACAGCAACAGCAGCTGCAGCAGCAGCAACCTTAAAACAACAACAACAACAATGACCAGAACAAATAACCTGAACAGCAGCAACAGCAAAAACAACAGCAGCATAAGCAGTAGCAATAACAGCAGCAGCAAGACAACAACATGAGAAAGAAAAAGTAAGAAAACAAAATAAAACAATAAAACAACAACAAAACTATAACAATCACCTGAACAAATAACCTGAACAATTGCATCATCATCATCATCATCAGCAGCAGCATCAGCAGCAGCAGCAGCAACATCCTGAAAAACAACAACAACTATGACCTGAACAAAGAACCTGAACAACAGAAACAGTAAAAACAACAGCAGCAACAGCAGCAACAGCAACAACAACCTGAAAAACAACAAAGACCTGAACAAAAAACCTGAACAATAGCACCAGCAACAGCAACAACAACCACAGCAGCAACCTGGAAAACAACAACAACTACCCGTACAAAGAACCTGAACTACAGCAACTGCAACAACAACAGCAGCAGCAGCAGCAGCAGCAAAAAACACACAAGAACAACAGCATAATCATCATCATCATCAGTAGCAGCAGCAGCAGCAGCAGCAAAAACCTTAGAACTAACAACACCAACATCCTGAACAAAGAACCTGAACAATAGCAACCGCAACAGCAGCAGCAGCAACACAAAAACCTGAACCTGAACAATACATCATCATCATCATCATCATCATCAGTAGCAGCAGCAGCAACAACAACATCCTGAAAAACAACAAAAATGATCTGAACAAAGAACCTGAACAACAGCAACCATCAACAGCAGCAACAGCAACAACAACCTGAAAAACAACAAAGACCTGAACAAACCCGAACAATAGCAGCAGCAACAGCAACAACAACAACAGCAGCAACCTTGAAAACAACAGCAACAACAACTACCCGTACAAAGACCCTGAACTACAGCAACTGCAACAACAACAGCAGCAGCAGCAGCAGCAGCAAAAAAAACACAACAACAGCATAATCATCATCATCATCAGTAGCAGCATCAGCAATAACAACAACCTGAACAAACAACCTGAACAGCAGCAACAGCAGCAAAACAACAACAACAAAACTACAACAATGGCAACAACAACAATGATGTGAACATCAATAATACAGACATGAACAAAAGCAACAACAGCATAATTATCATCATCATCATTAGTAGCAACAACAACCTAAAAACAACAACAAAGGCAGCAGCAGCAGCAGCAACAACAACAGCAGCAACAACAGCATAATCAGAAGCAATAACAGCAGCAGCAACACAACAACATGAGAAAGAAAAAGAAATCAAACAAAATAAAACAATAAAACAACAAAACAATTACAATCACCTGAACAAATAACCTGAACAATAGCATCATCATCAGCAGCAGCAGCAGCAGCAGCAACATCCTGAAAAACAACAACAACAATGACATGAACAAAGAACCTGAACAACAGCAACAGCAGCAACAACTACCTGAAAAACAACAAAGACCTGAACAAAGAACCTGAACAATAGCAACAGCAGCAGCAACAAAACAACAACAACAAAACATCGGCAACAACAACAATGATATGAAAAACAACAACAACAATACAGACATGAACTAAAACAACAACAGCATAATCATCATCATCATCATCATCAGTAGCAGCAACAACAACCTGAAAACAACAACAATGGCCTGAACAAATAACCTGAACAGCAGCAGCAGCAACAACAACAGCAACAGTAGCAGTAGCAACCTTAAAACAACAACAACCTGAGAAACAACAACAATGACCTAAACAAACTTGAACAACAGAAACAGTAACAACAACAGCAGCAGCAACACAACAACCTGAAAAAGAAAAAGAAATCAAACAAAATAAAACAAAAACAAAACAATAACAAACACCTGAACAAATAACCTGAACAATACATCATCATCATCATCATCATCATCATCATCAGTAGCAGCAGCAGCAGCAACAACAACATCCTGAAAAACAACAACAATGACCTGAACAAAGAACCTGAACAACAGCAACAGCAACAACAACAGCAGCAACAGCAACAACAACCTGAAAAACAACAAAGACCTGAACAAACCTGAACAATTGCAGCAGCAACAGCAACAACAACAACAACAACCGCAGCAACCTAGAAAACAACAGCAACAACAACTACACGTACAAAGACCCTGAACCACAGCAACTGCAACTGCAACAGCAACAGCAGCAGCAGCAGCAAAAAAAAACAACACAACAACAGCATAATCATCATCAGTAGCAGCAGCAGCATCAACAACCTGAACAAATAACCTAAACAGCAGCAGCAGCAACAACAGCAACAACAACAGCAACAGCAGCTGCAGCAGCAGCAACCTTAAAACAACAACAACAACAATGACCAGAACAAATAACCTGAACAGCAGCAACAGCAAAAACAACAGCAGCATAAGCAGTAGCAATAACAGCAGCAGCAAGACAACAACATGAGAAAGAAAAAGTAAGAAAACAAAATAAAACAATAAAACAATAACAAAACTATAACAATCACCTGAACAAATAACCTGAACAATTGCATCATCATCATCATCATCATCAGCAGCATCAGCAGCAGCAGCAGCAACATCCTGAAAAACAACAACATCTATGACCTGAACAAAGAACCTGAACAACAGAAACAGTAAAAACAACAGCAGCAACAGCAGCAACAGCAACAACAACCTGAAAAACAACAAAGACCTGAACAAAAAACCTGAACAATAGCACCAGCAACAGCAACAACAACCACAGCAGCAACCTGGAAAACAACAACAACTACCCGTACAAAGAACCTGAACTACAGCAACTGCAACAACAACAGCAGCAGCAGCAGCAGCAGCAAAAAACACACAAGAACAACAGCATAATCATCATCATCATCAGTAGCAGCAGCAGCAGCAGCAGCAAAAACCTTAGAACTAACAACACCAACATCCTGAACAAAGAACCTGAACAATAGCAACCGCAACAGCAGCAGCAGCAACACAAAAACCTGAACCTGAACAATACATCATCATCATCATCATCATCATCAGTAGCAGCAGCAGCAACAACAACATCCTGAAAAACAACAAAAATGATCTGAACAAAGAACCTGAACAACAGCAACCATCAACAGCAGCAACAGCAACAACAACCTGAAAAACAACAAAGACCTGAACAAACCCGAACAATAGCAGCAGCAACAGCAACAACAACAACAGCAGCAACCTTGAAAACAACAGCAACAACAACTACCCGTACAAAGACCCTGAACTACAGCAACTGCAACAACAACAGCAGCAGCAGCAGCAGCAAAAAAAACACAACAACAGCATAATCATCATCATCATCAGTAGCAGCATCAGCAATAACAACAACCTGAACAAACAACCTGAACAGCAGCAACAGCAGCAAAACAACAACAACAAAACTACAACAATGGCAACAACAACAATGATGTGAACATCAATAATACAGACATGAACAAAAGCAACAACAGCATAATTATCATCATCATCATTAGTAGCAACAACAACCTAAAAACAACAACAAAGGCAGCAGCAGCAGCAGCAGGAACAACAACAGCAGCAACAACAGCATAATCAGTAGCAATAACAGCAGCAGCAACACAACAACATGAGAAAGAAAAAGAAATCGAACAAAATAAAACAATAAAACAACAAAACAATTACAATCACCTGAACAAATAACCTGAACAATAGCATCATCATCAGCAGCAGCAGCAGCAGCAGCAGCAGCAGCAACATCCTGAAAAACAACAACAACAATGACATGAACAAAGAACCTGAACAACAGCAACAGCAACAACAACAGCAGCAACAACTACCTGAAAAACAACAAAGACCTGAACAAAGAACCTGAACAATAGCAACAGCAGCAGCAACAAAACAACAACAACAAAACATCGGCAACAACAACAATGATATGAAAAACAACAACAACAATACAGACATGAACTAAAACAACAACAGCATAATCATCATCATCATCATCATCAGTAGCAGCAACAACAACCTGAAAACAACAACAATGGCCTGAACAAATAACCTGAACAGCAGCAGCAGCAACAACAACAGCAACAGTAGCAGTAGCAACCTTAAAACAACAACAACCTGAGAAACAACAACAATGACCTAAACAAACTTGAACAACAGAAACAGCAACACAACAACCTGAAAAAGAAAAAGAAATCAAACAAAATAAAACAAAAACAAAACAATAACAAACACCTGAACAAATAACCTGAACAATACATCATCATCATCATCATCATCATCAGTAGCAGCAGCAGCAGCAACAACAACATCCTGAAAAACAACAACAATGACCTGAACAAAGAACCTGAACAACAGCAACAGCAGCAACAACAGCAACAACAACCTGAAAAACAACAAAGACCTGAACAAACCTGAACAATTGCAGCAGCAACAGCAACAACAACAACAACAACCGCAGCAACCTGGAAAACAACAGCAACAACAACTACACGTACAAAGACCCTGAACCACAGCAACTGCAACTGCAACAGCAACAGCAGCAGCAGCAGCAAAAAAAACACACACAACAACAGCATAATCATCATCATCAGTAGCAGCAGCAGCATCAACAACCTGAACAAATAACCTAAACAGCAGCAGCAGCAACAACAACAGCAACAACAACAGCAACAGCAGCTGCAGCAGCAGCAACCTTAAAACAACAACAACAACAACAATGACCAGAACAAATAACCTGAACAGCAGCAACAGCAAAAACAACAGCAGCATAAGCAGTAGCAATAACAGCAGCAGCAAGACAACAACATGAGAAAGAAAAAGAAATAAAACAAAATCAAAATAAAACAATAAAACAACAACAAAACTATAACAATCACCTGAACAAATAACCTGAACAATTGCATCATCATCATCATCATCATCAGCAGCAGCAGCAGCAGCAGCAGCAGCAACATCCTGAAAAACAACAACAACTATGACCTGAACAAAGAACCTGAACAACAGAAACAGTAAAAACAACAGCAGCAACAGCAACAACAACCTGAAAAACAACAAAGACCTGAACAAAAAACCTGAACAATAGCACAAGCAACAGCAACAACAACCACAGCAGCAACCTGGAAAACAACAACAACTACCCGTACAAAGAACCTGAACTACAGCAACTGCAACAACAACAGCAGCAGCAGCAGCAGCAGCAAAAAACACACAAGAACAACAGCATAATAATCATCATCATCAGTAGCAGCAGCAGCAGCAGCAGCAAAAACCTTAGAACTAACAACACCAACATCCTGAACAAAGAGCCTGAACAATAGCAACCGCAACAGCAGCAGCAGCAACACAAAAACCTGAACCTGAACAATACATCATCATCATCATCATCATCATCAGTAGCAGCAGCAGCAACAACAACATCCTGAAAAACAACAAAAATGATCTGAACAAAGAACCTGAACAACAGCAACCATCAACAGCAGCAACAGCAACAACAACCTGAAAAACAACAAAGACCTGAACAAACCCGAACAAAAGCAGCAGCAACAGCAACAACAACAACAGCAGCAACCTTGAAAACAACAGCAACAACAACTACCCGTACAAAGACCCTGAACTACAGTAACTGCAACAACAACAGCAGCAGCAGCAGCAGCAAAAAAAACACAACAACAGCATAATCATCATCATCATCAGTAGCAGCATCAGCAATAACAACAACCTGAACAAACAACCTGAACAGCAGCAACAGCAGCAAAACAACAACAACAAAACTACAACAATGGCAACAACAACAATGATGTGAACATCAATAATACAGACATGAACAAAAGCAACAACAGCATAATTATCATCATCATCATTAGTAGCAACAACAACCTAAAAACAACAACAAAGGCAGCAGCAGCAGCAACAACAACAGCAGCAACAACAGCATAATCAGTAGCAATAACAGCAGCAGCAACACAACAACATGAGAAAGAAAAAGAAATCAAACAAAATCAAACAATAAAACAATAAAACAATTACAATCACCTGAACAAATAACCTGAACAATAGCATCATCAGCAGCAGCAGCAGCAGCAGCAGCAGCAGCAGCAGCAGCAGCAGCAGCAACATCCTGAAAAACAACAACAACAATGACATGAACAAAGAACCTGAACAACAGCAACAGCAACAACAACAGCAGCAACAACTACCTGAAAAACAACAAAGACCTGAACAAAGAACCTGAACAATAGCAACAGCAGCAACAAAACAACAACAACAAAACATCGGCAACAACAACAATGATATGAAAAACAACAACAACAATACAGACATGAACTAAAACAACAACAGCATAATCATCATCATCATCATCATCATCATCAGTAGCAGCAACAACAACCTGAAAACAACAACAATGGCCTGAACAAATAACCTGAACAGCAGCAGCAGCAACAACAACAGCAACAGTAGCAGTAGCAACCTTAAAACAACAACAACCTGAGAAACAACAACAATGACCTAAACAAACTTGAACAACAGAAACAGTAACAACAACAGCAGCAGCAACACAACAACCTGAAAAAGAAAAAGAAATCAAACAAAATAAAACAAAAACAAAACAATAACAAACACCTGAACAAATAACCTGAACAATACATCATCATCATCATCATCATCATCAGTAGCAGCAGCAGCAGCAACAACAACATCCTGAAAAACAACAACAATGACCTGAACAAAGAACCTGAACAACAGCAACAGCAACAACAACAGCAGCAACAGCAACAACAACCTGAAAAACAACAAAGACCTGAACAAACCTGAACAATTGCAGCAGCAACAGCAACAACAACAACAACAACCGCAGCAACCTGGAAAACAACAGCAACAACAACTACACGTACAAAGACCCTGAACCACAGCAACTGCAACTGCAACAGCAACAGCAGCAGCAGCAGCAAAAAAACAACAAACAACAACAGCATAATCATCATCATCATCAGTAGCAGCAGCAGCATCAACAACCTGAACAAATAACCTAAACAGCAGCAACAACAACAGCAACAACAACAGCAACAGCAGCTGCAGCAGCAGCAACCTTAAAACAACAACAATGACCAGAACAAATAACCTGAACAGCAGCAACAGCAAAAACAACAGCAGCATAAACAGTAGCAATAACAGCAGCAGCAAGACAACAACATGAGAAAGAAAAAGAAATAAAACAAAATAAAACAATAAAACAACAACAAAACTATAACAATCACCTGAACAAATAACCTGAACAATTGCATCATCATCATCATCATCAGCAGCAGCAGCAGCAGCAACATCCTGAAAAACAACAACAACTATGACCTGAACAAAGAACCTGAACAACAGAAACAGTAAAAACAACAGCAGCAACAGCAGCAACAGCAACAACAACCTGAAAAACAACAAAGACCTGAACAAAAAACCTGAACAATAGCACCAGCAACAGCAACAACAACCACAGCAGCAACCTGGAAAACAACAACAACAACAACTACCCGTACAAAGAACCTGAACTACAGCAACTGCAACAACAACAGCAGCAGCAGCAGCAGCAGCAAAAAACACACAAGAACAACAGCATAATCATCATCATCATCAGTAGCAGCAGCAGCAGCAGCAGCAAAAACCTTAGAACTAACAACACCAACATCCTGAACAAAGAACCTGAACAATAGCAACCGCAACAGCAGCAGCAGCAACACAAAAACCTGAACCTGAACAATACATCATCATCATCATCATCATCATCAGTAGCAGCAGCAGCAACAACAACATCCTGAAAAACAACAAAAAAGATCTGAACAAAGAACCTGAACAACAGCAACCATCAACAGCAGCAACAGCAACAACAACCTGAAAAACAACAAAGACCTGAACAAACCCGAACAATAGCAGCAGCAACAGCAACAACAACAACAGCAGCAACCTTGAAAACAACAGCAACAACAACTACCCGTACAAAGACCCTGAACTACAGCAACTGCAACAACAACAGCAGCAGCAGCAGCAGCAAAAAAAACACAACAACAGCATAGTCATCATCATCATCAGTAGCAGCATCAGCAATAACAACAACCTGAACAAACAACCTGAACAGCAGCAACAGCAGCAAAACAACAACAACAAAACTACAACAATGGCAACAACAACAATGATGTGAACATCAATAATACAGACATGAACAAAAGCAACAACAGCATAATTATCATCATCATCATTAGTAGCAACAACAACCTAAAAACAACAACAAAGGCAGCAGCAGCAGCAACAACAACAGCAGCAACAACAGCATAATCAGTAGCAATAACAGCAGCAGCAACACAACAACATGAGAAAGAAAAAGAAATCAAACAAAATAAAACAATAAAACAACAAAACAATTACAATCACCTGAACAAATAACCTGAACAATAGCATCATCATCAGCAGCAGCAGCAGCAGCAGCAGCAGCAGCAGCAACATCCTGAAAAACAACAACAACAATGACATGAACAAAGAACCTGAACAACAGCAACAGCAACAACAACAGCAGCAACAACTACCTGAAAAACAACAAAGACCTGAACAAAGAACCTGAACAATAGCAACAGCAGCAGCAACAAAACAACAACAACAAAACATCGGCAACAACAACAATGATATGAAAAACAACATCAACAATACGGACATGAACTAAAACAACAACAGCATAATCATCATCATCATCATCATCAGTAGCAGCAACAACAACCTGAAAACAACAACAATGGCCTGAACAAATAACCTGAACAGCAGCAGCAGCAACAACAACAGCAACAGTAGCAGTAGCAACCTTAAAACAACAACAACCTGAGAAACAACAACAATGACCTAAACAAACTTGAACAACAGAAACAGTAACAACAACAGCAGCAGCAACACAACAACCTGAAAAAGAAAAAGAAATCAAACAAAATAAAACAAAAACAAAACAATAACAAACACCTGAACAAATAACCTGAACAATACATCATCATCATCATCATCATCATCAGTAGCAGCAGCAGCAGCAACAACAACATCCTAAAAACAACAACAATGACCTGAACAAAGAACCTGAACAACAGCAACAGCAACAACAACAGCAGCAACAGCAACAACAACCTGAAAAACAACAAAGACCTGAACAAAAAACCTGAACAATAGCACCAGCAACAGCAACAACAACCACAGCAGCAACCTGGAAAACAACAACAACAACAACTACCCGTACAAAGAACCTGAACTACAGCAACTGCAACAACAACAGCAGCAGCAGCAGCAGCAGCAAAAAACACACAAAAACAACAGAATAATCATCATCATCATCAGTAGCAGCAGCAGCAGCAGCAGCAAAAACCTTAGAACTAACAACACCAACATCCTGAACAAAGAACCTGAACAATAGCAACCGCAACAGCAGCAGCAGCAACACAAAAACCTGAACCTGAACAATACATCATCATCATCATCATCAGTAGCAGCAGCAGCAACAACAACATCCTGAAAAACAACAAAAATGATCTGAACAAAGAACCTGAACAACAGCAACCATCAACAGCAGCAACAGCAACAACAACCTGAAAAACAACAAAGACCTGAACAAACCCGAACAATAGCAGCAGCAACAGCAACAACAACAACAGCAGCAACCTTGAAAACAACAGCAACAACAACTACCCGTACAAAGACCCTGAACTACAGCAACTGCAACAACAACAGCAGCAGCAGCAGCAGCAGCAAAAAAAACACAACAACAGCATAGTCATCATCATCATCAGTAGCAGCATCAGCAATAACAACAACCTGAACAAACAACCTGAACAGCAGCAACAGCAGCAAAACAACAACAACAAAACTACAACAATGGCAACAACAACAATGATGTGAACATCAATAATACAGACATGAACAAAAGCAACAACAGCATAATTATCATCATCATCATTAGTAGCAACAACAACCTAAAAACAACAACAAAGGCAGCAGCAGCAGCAACAACAACAGCAGCAACAACAGCATAATCAGTAGCAATAACAGCAGCAGCAACACAACAACATGAGAAAGAAAAAGAAATCAAACAAAATAAAACAATAAAACAACAAAACAATTACAATCACCTGAACAAATAACCTGAACAATAGCATCATCATCAGCAGCAGCAGCAGCAGCAGCAGCAGCAGCAGCAGCAGCAGCAACATCCTGAAAAACAACAACAACAATGACATGAACAAAGAACCTGAACAACAGCAACAGCAACAACAACAGCAGCAACAACTACCTGAAAAACAACAAAGACCTGAACAAAGAACCTGAACAATAGCAACAGCAGTAGCAACAAAACAACAACAACAAAACATCGGCAACAACAACAATGATATGAAAAACAACAACAACAATACGGACATGAACTAAAACAACAACAGCATAATCATCATCATCATCATCATCAGTAGCAGCAACAACAACCTGAAAACAACAATGGCCTGAACAAATAACCTGAACAGCAGCAGCAGCAACAACAACAGCAACAGTAGCAGTAGCAACCTTAAAACAACAACAACCTGAGAAACAACAACAATGACCTAAACAAACTTGAACAACAGAAACAGTAACAACAACAGCAGCAGCAACACAACAACCTGAAAAAGAAAAAGAAATCAAACAAAATAAAACAAAAACAAAACAATAACAAACACCTGAACAAATAACCTGAACAATACATCATCATCATCATCATCATCATCAGTAGCAGCAGCAGCAGCAACAACAACATCCTAAAAACAACAACAATGACCTGAACAAAGAACCTGAACAACAGCAACAGCAACAACAACAGCAGCAACAGCAACAACAACCTGAAAAACAACAAAGACCTGAACAAAAAACCTGAACAATAGCACCAGCAACAGCAACAACAACCACAGCAGCAACCTGGAAAACAACAACAACAACAACTACCCGTACAAAGAACCTGAACTACAGCAACTGCAACAACAACAGCAGCAGCAGCAGCAGCAGCAAAAAACACACAAGAACAACAGAATAATCATCATCATCATCAGTAGCAGCAGCAGCAGCAAAAACCTTAGAACTAACAACACCAACATCCTGAACAAAGAACCTGAACAATAGCAACCGCAACAGCAGCAGCAGCAACACAAAAACCTGAACCTGAACAATACATCATCATCATCATCATCATCATCAGTAGCAGCAGCAGCAACAACAACATCCTGAAAAACAACAAAAATGATCTGAACAAAGAACCTGAACAACAGCAACCATCAACAGCAGCAACAGCAACAACAACCTGAAAAACAACAAAGACCTGAACAAACCCGAACAATAGCAGCAGCAACAGCAACAACAACAACAGCAGCAACCTTGAAAACAACAGCAACAACAACTACCCGTACAAAGACCCTGAACTACAGCAACTGCAACAACAACAGCAGCAGCAGCAGCAGCAAAAAAAACACAACAACAGCATAGTCATCATCATCATCAGTAGCAGCATCGGCAATAACAACAACCTGAACAAACAACCTGAACAGCAGCAACAGCAGCAAAACAACAACAACAAAACTACAACAATGGCAACAACAACAATGATGTGAACATCAATAATACAGACATGAACAAAAGCAACAACAGCATAATTATCATCATCATCATTAGTAGCAACAACAACCTAAAAACAACAACAAAGGCAGCAGCAGCAGCAACAACAACAGCAGCAACAACAGCATAATCAGTAGCAATAACAGCAGCAGCAACACAACAACATGAGAAAGAAAAAGAAATCAAACAAAATAAAACAATAAAACAACAAAACAATTACAATCACCTGAACAAATAACCTGAACAATAGCATCATCATCAGCAGCAGCAGCAGCAGCAGCAGCAGCAGCAACATCCTGAAAAACAACAACAACAATGACATGAACAAAGAACCTGAACAACAGCAACAGCAACAACAACAGCAGCAACAACTACCTGAAAAACAACAAAGACCTGAACAAAGAACCTGAACAATAGCAACAGCAGCAGCAACAAAACAACAACAACAAAACATCGGCAACAACAACAATGATATGAAAAACAACAACAACAATACGGACATGAACTAAAACAACAACAGCATAATCATCATCATCATCATCATCAGTAGCAGCAACAACAACCTGAAAACAACAACAATGGCCTGAACAAATAACCTGAACAGCAGCAGCAGCAACAACAACAGCAACAGTAGCAGTAGCAACCTTAAAACAACAACAACCTGAGAAACAACAACAATGACCTAAACAAACTTGAACAACAGAAACAGTAACAACAACAGCAGCAGCAACACAACAACCTGAAAAAGAAAAAGAAATCAAACAAAATAAAACAAAAACAAAACAATAACAAACACCTGAACAAATAACCTGAACAATACATCATCATCATCATCATCATCATCAGTAGCAGCAGCAGCAGCAACAACAACATCCTAAAAACAACAACAATGACCTGAACAAAGAACCTGAACAACAGCAACAACAGCAGCAACAGCAACAACAACCTGAAAAACAACAAAGACCTGAACAAAAAACCTGAACAATAGCACCAGCAACAGCAACAACAACCACAGCAGCAACCTGGAAAACAACAACAACTACCCGTACAAAAAACCTGAACTACAGCAACTGCAACAACAACAGCAGCAGCAGCAGCAAAAAACACACAAGAACAACAGCATAATCATCATCATCATCAGTAGCAGCAGCAGCAGCAGCAGCAAAAACCTTAGAACTAACAACACCAACATCCTGAACAAAGAACCTGAACAATAGCAACCGCAACAGCAGCAGCAGCAACACAAAAACCTGAACCTGAACAATACATCATCATCATCATCATCATCATCATCAGTAGCAGCAGCAGCAACAACAACATCCTGAAAAACAACAACAAGAGGCCCAAGAGGGCCTGTGGACGCTCTACTGGCTAACATGGCTCTTATAACATCAATGAAGCGAGTGACTGCCATTTATGTTTTATTGGAAGTTTTGGGCAAAAAACAGCTTTTTGACTAAATCAAGGGCCATAACTAAAGAATCTGCTAAAGCTTGGTAAAGATCAGATGAAAAATAAAGGCCCTACCGTATTAATGAGGCAAAATATAGCATTTTTAACTAAATCAAGAGCCATAACTCCTCTGTTACTGGTCCGACTGGTCCAACATAGAAAAAAAAAAAATTAAAAAAAAAATTAAAAAAAAAAAAAAAAATTAAAAAAAAAATTAAAAAAAATAAAAAAAATAAAAAAAAAATAAAAAAAAAAAAAAGAATTAAAAAAATTAAATAAAAAATAAAAAAAAATGTAAACAAATTAAAAGCCATACAATCTGCTAAAGTTTGGTTAAGATGCAAAATAATACATGAGAGCTCTGTGCCATGTGGTTCCAGAGAAGAAGATTTTTTTCAGTGTTTGCCTATACAAGCCTAAGTAAAACTGTGACCCCCAGGGTGGGGCCAAATGTGACCAATGGGTCACCATTTGAACAGACTTGGTAGAAGACCACAAGCTAATAGCAAATGCAAAATATTAAACCTCTGGCTCTTGCAGTTTCAGAGAAGTTTTTTTAAGTTTTTCCCTATACATGTCTATGTAAAACATGTGACCCTTGGGGCGGGGTCAAATGTGACCAGAGGGTCACCATTTCAACAAACTTGGTAAAGGACCATAAGCTTATAGCAAATGCAAAATATTAAACCTTTGGCTATTGCAGTTCCAGAAAAGAAGATTTTTTTCAGTTTTTCCCTATACAAGCATTTATGTAAAACTGTGACCCCGGGGCGGGGCAAGATGTGACACCAGGGTCACCATTTGAACAAACTTGGTAAAGGACCATAAGCTTATAATAAATGTCAAATATCAAACCTCTGGCTCTTGTAGTTTCCGAGAAGAAGATTTTTTAAAAAAAGATCCTATATAAGTCTATGTAAAACTGTGACCCTTGGGGCGGGGACAAATTTGACCCCAGGGTCAGCATTTGAACAAACTTAGTAGAGGACCATAAGCTGATGCTACATGTAATACATGAGAGCTCTGTTCTATGTGGTTCCAGAGTAGAAGATTTTTTTTCATTTTTGCCTACAAGCCTATGTAAAACTATGACCCCCGGGGTGGGGCCAAATGTGACCCCTGGGTCACCATTTGAACAAACTTGGTAGAGAACCACAAGCTTATAGCAAATGCAAAATATTAAACCTCTGTCTCTTGCAGTTTCAGAGAAGAAGATTTTTTAAGTTTTTCCCTATACATGTCTATGTAAAACATGTGACACTTGGGGCGGGGCCAAATGTGACCCGAGGGTCACCATTTGAACAAACTTGGTAAAGGACCATAAGCTTATAGTAAATGCAAAATATCAAACCTCTGGCTGTTGTAGTTTCCGAGAAGAAGATGAAGAAAAAAATCCTATATAAGTCTATGTAAAATTGTGACCCCCGGGGCGGGGACAAATTTGACCCCAGGGTCACCATTTGAACAAACTTAGTAGAGGACCATAAGCTGATGCTACATGTAATACATGAGAGCTCTGTGCCTTGTGGTTTCAGAGAAGAAGATTTTTTAAAGTTTTTTCCTATATGTCTATATGAAAAACATGCAAAACCTCAATATACAAACTTTGGACCCCCGGGGCACGGCCATTTTTGACCCCGGGGACTTCATTTGAACAATCTTGATAGTCTAGGCATTGGCGATCATTTTAAAAGAAAAACTGTTGAAATCTGTCCAGCGGTTCTGGAGAAGAAGATTTTTTAAGGTTTCGACCATATATGGTAATGGCAGCCATCTTGGATGTAGCGCTGACCTAATTTTAACAAATCTAAAAAGCATTCATCTAAGGATCATCCATGTGAAGTTTGGTCAAAATTAGCCAAGCGGTTTCTGAGGAGAAGTCGTTTGAAGAAAAGTTAACGGACGGACGACGGACGGACGGACGGACGGACGGACGGACGACGGACGACGGAAGACGGACAACACACCATCCCATAAGCTCTGCTGGCCCTTGGCCAGTAGAGCTAAAAATGATCTGAACAAAGAACCTGAACAACAGCAACCATCAACAGCAGCAACAACAACCTGAAAAACAACAAAGACCTGAACAAACCCGAACAATAGCAGCAGCAACAGCAACAACAACAACAGCAGCAACCTTGAAAACAACAGCAACAACAACTACCCGTACAAAGACCCTGAACTACAGCAACTGCAACAACAACAGCAGCAGCAGCAGCAGCAAAAAAAACACAACAACAGCATAATCATCATCATCATCAGTAGCAGCATCAGCAATAACAACAACCTGAACAAACAACCTGAACAGCAGCAACAGCAGCAAAACAACAACAACAAAACTACAACAATGGCAACAACAACAATGATGTGAACATCAATAATACAGACATGAACAAAAGCAACAACAGCATAATTATCATCATCATCATTAGTAGCAACAACAACCTAAAAACAACAACAAAGGCAGCAGCAGCAGCAGCAGCAGCAACAACAACAGCAGCAACAACAGCATAATCAGAAGCAATAACAGCAGCAGCAACACAACAACATGAGAAAGAAAAAGAAATCAAACAAAATAAAACAATAAAACAACAAAACAATTACAATCACCTGAACAAATAACCTGAACAATAGCATCATCATCAGCAGCAGCAGCAGCAGCAGCAGCAACATCCTGAAAAACAACAACAACAATGACATGAACAAAGAACCTGAACAACAGCAACAGCAGCAACAACTACCTGAAAAACAACAAAGACCTGAACAAAGAACCTGAACAATAGCAACAGCAGCAGCAACAAAACAACAACAACAAAACATCGGCAACAACAACAATGATATGAAAAACAACAACAACAATACAGACATGAACTAAAACAACAACAGCATAATCATCATCATCATCATCATCAGTAGCAGCAACAACAACCTGAAAACAACAACAATGGCCTGAACAAATAACCTGAACAGCAGCAGCAGCAACAACAACAGCAACAGTAGCAGTAGCAACCTTAAAACAACAACAACCTGAGAAACAACAACAATGACCTAAACAAACTTAAACAACAGAAACAGTAACAACAACAGCAGCAGCAACACAACAACCTGAAAAAGAAAAAGAAATCAAACAAAATAAAACAAAAACAAAACAATAACAAACACCTGAACAAATAACCTGAACAATACATCATCATCATCATCATCATCATCATCATCAGTAGCAGCAGCAGCAGCAACAACAACATCCTGAAAAACAACAACAATGACCTGAACAAAGAACCTGAACAACAGCAACAGCAACAACAACAGCAGCAACAGCAACAACAACCTGAAAAACAACAAAGACCTGAACAAACCTGAACAATTGCAGCAGCAACAGCAACAACAACAACAACAACCGCAGCAACCTAGAAAACAACAGCAACAACAACTACACGTACAAAGACCCTGAACCACAGCAACTGCAACTGCAACAGCAACAGCAGCAGCAGCAGCAAAAAAAAACACACAACAACAGCATAATCATCATCAGTAGCAGCAGCAGCATCAACAACCTGAACAAATAACCTAAACAGCAGCAGCAGCAACAACAGCAACAACAACAGCAACAGCAGCTGCAGCAGCAGCAACCTTAAAACAACAACAACAACAATGACCAGAACAAATAACCTGAACAGCAGCAACAGCAAAAACAACAGCAGCATAAGCAGTAGCAATAACAGCAGCAGCAAGACAACAACATGAGAAAGAAAAAGTAAGAAAACAAAATAAAACAATAAAACAATAACAAAACTATAACAATCACCTGAACAAATAACCTGAACAATTGCATCATCATCATCATCATCATCAGCAGCATCAGCAGCAGCAGCAGCAACATCCTGAAAAACAACAACATCTATGACCTGAACAAAGAACCTGAACAACAGAAACAGTAAAAACAACAGCAGCAACAGCAGCAACAGCAACAACAACCTGAAAAACAACAAAGACCTGAACAAAAAACCTGAACAATAGCACCAGCAACAGCAACAACAACCACAGCAGCAACCTGGAAAACAACAACAACTACCCGTACAAAGAACCTGAACTACAGCAACTGCAACAACAACAGCAGCAGCAGCAGCAGCAGCAAAAAACACACAAGAACAACAGCATAATCATCATCATCATCAGTAGCAGCAGCAGCAGCAGCAGCAAAAACCTTAGAACTAACAACACCAACATCCTGAACAAAGAACCTGAACAATAGCAACCGCAACAGCAGCAGCAGCAACACAAAAACCTGAACCTGAACAATACATCATCATCATCATCATCATCATCAGTAGCAGCAGCAGCAACAACAACATCCTGAAAAACAACAAAAATGATCTGAACAAAGAACCTGAACAACAGCAACCATCAACAGCAGCAACAGCAACAACAACCTTAAAAACAACAAAGACCTGAACAAACCCGAACAATAGCAGCAGCAACAGCAACAACAACAACAGCAGCAACCTTGAAAACAACAGCAACAACAACTACCCGTACAAAGACCCTGAACTACAGCAACTGCAACAACAACAGCAGCAGCAGCAAAAAAAACACAACAACAGCATAATCATCATCATCATCAGTAGCAGCATCAGCAATAACAACAACCTGAACAAACAACCTGAACAGCAGCAACAGCAGCAAAACAACAACAACAAAACTACAACAATGGCAACAACAACAATGATGTAAACATCAATAATACAGACATGAACAAAAGCAACAACAGCATAATTATCATCATCATCATTAGTAGCAACAACAACCTAAAAACAACAACAAAGGCAGCAGCAGCAGCAACAACAACAGCAGCAACAACAGCATAATCAGTAGCAATAACAGCAGCAGCAACACAACAACATGAGAAAGAAAAAGAAATCGAACAAAATAAAACAATAAAACAACAAAACAATTACAATCACCTGAACAAATAACCTGAACAATAGCATCATCATCAGCAGCAGCAGCAGCAGCAGCAGCAGCAGCAACATCCTGAAAAACAACAACAACAATGACATGAACAAAGAACCTGAACAACAGCAACAGCAACAACAACAGCAGCAACAACTACCTGAAAAACAACAAAGACCTGAACAAAGAACCTGAACAATAGCAACAGCAGCAGCAACAAAACAACAACAACAAAACATCGGCAACAACAACAATGATATGAAAAACAACAACAACAATACAGACATGAACTAAAACAACAACAGCATAATCATCATCATCATCATCATCAGTAGCAGCAACAACAACCTGAAAACAACAACAATGGCCTGAACAAATAACCTGAACAGCAGCAGCAGCAACAACAACAGCAACAGTAGCAGTAGCAACCTTAAAACAACAACAACCTGAGAAACAACAACAATGACCTAAACAAACTTGAACAACAGAAACAGCAACACAACAACCTGAAAAAGAAAAAGAAAACAAACAAAATAAAACAAAAACAAAACAATAACAAACACCTGAACAAATAACCTGAACAATACATCATCATCATCATCATCATCATCAGTAGCAGCAGCAGCAGCAACAACAACATCCTGAAAAACAACAACAATGACCTGAACAAAGAACCTGAACAACAGCAACAGCAACAACAACAGCAGCAACAGCAACCTGAAAAACAACAAAGACCTGAACAAACCTGAACAATTGCAGCAGCAACAGCAACAACAACAACCGCAGCAACCTGGAAAACAACAGCAACAACAACTACACGTACAAAGACCCTGAACCACAGCAACTGCAACTGCAACAGCAACAGCAGCAGCAGCAGCAAAAAAAACACACACAACAACAGCATAATCATCATCATCATCAGTAGCAGCAGCAGCATCAACAACCTGAACAAATAACCTAAACAGCAGCAGCAGCAACAACAACAGCAACAACAACAGCAACAGCAGCTGCAGCAGCAGCAACCTTAAAACAACAACAACAACAATGACCAGAACAAATAACCTGAACAGCAGCAACAGCAAAAACAACAGCAGCATAAGCAGTAGCAATAACAGCAGCAGCAAGACAACAACATGAGAAAGAAAAAGAAATAAAACAAAATAAAACAATAAAACAACAACAAAACTATAACAATCACCTGAACAAATAACCTGAACAATTGCATCATCATCATCATCAGCAGCAGCAGCAGCAGCAGCAACATCCTGAAAAACAACAACAACTATGACCTGAACAAAGAACCTGAACAACAGAAACAGTAAAAACAACAGCAGCAACAGCAGCAACAGCAACAACAACCTGAAAAACAACAAAGACCTGAACAAAAAACCTGAACAATAGCACCAGCAACAGCAACAACAACCACAGCAGCAACCTGGAAAACAACAACAACAACAACTACCCATACAAAGAACCTGAACTACAGCAACTGCAACAACAACAGCAGCAGCAGCAGCAGCAGCAAAAGCAAAAAACACACAAGAACAACAGCATAATCATCATCAGTAGCAGCAGCAGCAGCAGCAGCAAAAACCTTAGAACTAACAACACCAACATCCTGAACAAAGAGCCTGAACAATAGCAACCGCAACAGCAGCAGCAGCAACACAAAAACCTGAACCTGAACAATACATCATCATCATCATCATCATCATCAGTAGCAGCAGCAGCAACAACAACATCCTGAAAAACAACAAAAATGATCTGAACAAAGAACCTGAACAACAGCAACCATCAACAGCAGCAACAGCAACAACAACCTGAAAAACAACAAAGACCTGAACAAACCCGAACAATAGCAGCAGCAACAGCAACAACAACAACAGCAGCAACCTTGAAAACAACAGCAACAACAACTACCCGTACAAAGACCCTGAACTACAGTAACTGCAACAACAACAGCAGCAGCAGCAGCAGCAAAAAAAACACAACAACAGCATAATCATCATCATCATCAGTAGCAGCATCAGCAATAACAACAACCTGAACAAACAACCTGAACAGCAGCAACAGCAGCAAAACAACAACAACAAAACTACAACAATGGCAACAACAACAATGATGTGAACATCAATAATACAGACATGAACAAAAGCAACAACAGCATAATTATCATCATCATCATTAGTAGCAACAACAACCTAAAAACAACAACAAAGGCAGCAGCAGCAGCAGTAGCAACAACAACAGCAGCAACAACAGCATAATCAGTAGCAATAACAGCAGCAGCAACACAACAACATGAGAAAGAAAAAGAAATCAAACAAAATAAAACAATAAAACAACAAAACAATTACAATCACCTGAACAAATAACCTGAACAATAGCATCATCATCAGCAGCAGCAGCAGCAGCAGCAGCAGCAGCAGCAGCAGCAGCAGCACATCCTGAAAAACAACAACAACAATGACATGAACAAAGAACCTGAACAACAGCAACAGCAACAACAACAGCAGCAACAACTACCTGAAAAACAACAAAGACCTGAACAAAGAACCTGAACAATAGCAACAGCAGCAGCAACAAAACAACAACAACAAAACATCGGCAACAACAACAATGATATGAAAAACAACAACAACAATACAGACATGAACTAAAACAACAACAGCATAATCATCATCATCATCATCATCAGTAGCAGCAACAACAACCTGAAAACAACAACAATGGCCTGAACAAATAACCTGAACAGCAGCAGCAGCAACAACAACAGCAACAGTAGCAGTAGCAACCTTAAAACAACAACAACCTGAGAAACAACAACAATGACCTAAACAAACTTGAACAACAGAAACAATAACAACAACAGCAGCAGCAACACAACAACCTGAAAAAGAAAAAGAAATCAAACAAAATAAAACAAAAACAAAACAATAACAAACACCTGAACAAATAACCTGAACAATACATCATCATCATCATCATCATCATCAGTAGCAGCAGCAGCAGCAACAACAACATCCTGAAAAACAACAACAATGACCTGAACAAAGAACCTGAACAACAGCAACAGCAACAACAACAGCAGCAACAGCAACAACAACCTGAAAAACAACAAAGACCTGAACAAACCTGAACAATTGCAGCAGCAACAGCAACAACAACAACAACAACCGCAGCAACCTGGAAAACAACAGCAACAACAACTACACGTACAAAGACCCTGAACCACAGCAACTGCAACTGCAACAGCAACAGCAGCAGCAGCAGCAAAAAAAACACACACAACAACAGCATAATCATCATCATCATCAGTAGCAGCAGCAGCATCAACAACCTGAACAAATAACCTAAACAGCAGCAGCAGCAACAACAACAGCAACAACAACAGCAACAGCAGCTGCAGCAGCAGCAACCTTAAAACAACAACAACAACAATGACCAGAACAAATAACCTGAACAGCAGCAACAGCAAAAACAACAGCAGCATAAGCAGTAGCAATAACAGCAGCAGCAAGACAACAACATGAGAAAGAAAAAGAAATAAAACAAAATAAAACAATAAAACAACAACAAAACTATAACAATCACCTGAACAAATAACCTGAACAATTGCATCATCATCATCAGCAGCAGCAGCAGCAGCAGCAGCAGCAGCAGCAGCAACATCCTGAAAAACAACAACAACTATGACCTGAACAAAGAACCTGAACAACAGAAACAGTAAAAACAACAGCAGCAACAGCAGCAACAGCAACAACAACCTGAAAAACAACAAAGACCTGAACAAAAAACCTGAACAATAGCACCAGCAACAGCAACAACAACCACAGCAGCAACCTGGAAAACAACAACAACAACAACTACCAGTACAAAGAACCTGAACTACAGCAACTGCAACAACAACAGCAGCAGCAGCAGCAGCAGCAAAAAACACACAAGAACAACAGCGTAATCATCATCATCATCAGTAGCAGCAGCAGCAGCAGCAGCAGCAGCAGCAAAAACCTTAGAACTAACAACACCAACATCCTGAACAAAGAACCTGAACAATAGCAACCGCAACAGCAGCAGCAGCAACACAAAAGACTGAACCTGAACAATACATCATCATCATCATCATCATCATCAGTAGCAGCAGCAGCAACAACAACATCCTGAAAAACAACAAAAATGATCTGAACAAAGAACCTGAACAACAGCAACCATCAACAGCAGCAACAGCAACAACAACCTGAAAAACAACAAAGACCTGAACAAACCCGAACAATAGCAGCAGCAACAGCAACAACAACAACAGCAGCAACCTTGAAAACAACAGCAACAACAACTACCCGTACAAAGACCCTGAACTACAGCAACTGCAACAACAACAGCAGCAGCAGCAGCAGCAAAAAAAACACAACAACAGCATAATCATCATCATCATCAGTAGCAGCATCAGCAATAACAACAACCTGAACAAACAACCTGAACAGCAGCAACAGCAGCAAAACAACAACAACAAAACTACAACAATGGCAACAACAACAATGATGTGAACATCAATAATACAGACATGAACAAAAGCAACAACAGCATAATTATCATCATCATCATTAGTAGCAACAACAACCTAAAAACAACAACAAAGGCAGCAGCAGCAGCAGCAGCAGCAACAACAACAGCAGCAACAACAGCATAATCAGTAGCAATAACAGCAGCAGCAACACAACAACATGAGAAAGAAAAAGAAATCAAACAAAATAAAACAATAAAACAACAAAACAATTACAATCACCTGAACAAATAACCTGAACAATAGCATCATCATCAGCAGCAGCAGCAGCAGAAGCAGCAGCAGCAGCAGCAGCAGCAACATCCTGAAAAACAACAACAACAATGACATGAACAAAGAACCTGAACAACAGCAACAGCAACAACAACAGCAGCAACAACTACCTGAAAAACAACAAAGACCTGAACAAAGAACCTGAACAATAGCAACAGCAGCAGCAACAAAACAACAACAACAAAACATCGGCAACAACAACAATGATATGAAAAACAACAACAACAATACAGACATGAACTAAAACAACAACAGCATAATCATCATCATCATCATCATCAGTAGCAGCAACAACAACCTGAAAACAACAACAATGGCCTGAACAAATAACCTGAACAGCAGCAGCAGCAACAACAACAGCAACAGTAGCAGTAGCAACCTTAAAACAACAACAACCTGAGAAACAACAACAATGACCTAAACAAACTTGAACAACAGAAACAGTAACAACAACAGCAGCAGCAACACAACAACCTGAAAAAGAAAAAGAAATCAAACAAAATAAAACAAAAACAAAACAATAACAAACACCTGAACAAATAACCTGAACAATACATCATCATCATCATCATCATCATCAGTAGCAGCAGCAGCAGCAGCAACAACAACATCCTGAAAAACAACAACAATGACCTGAACAAAGAACCTGAACAACAGCAACAGCAACAACAACAGCAGCAACAGCAACAACAACCTGAAAAACAACAAAGACCTGAACAAACCTGAACAATTGCAGCAGCAACAGCAACAACAACAACAACAACCGCAGCAACCTGGAAAACAACAGCAACAACAACTACACGTACAAAGACCCTGAACCACAGCAACTGCAACTGCAACAGCAACAGCAGCAGCAGCAGCAAAAAAAACACACACAACAACAGCATAATCATCATCATCATCAGTAGCAGCAGCAGCATCAACAACCTGAACAAATAACATAAACAGCAGCAGCAGCAACAACAACAGCAACAACAACAGCAACAGCAGCTGCAGCAGCAGCAACCTTAAAACAACAACAACAACAATGACCAGAACAAATAACCTGAACAGCAGCAACAGCAAAAACAACAGCAGCATAAGCAGTAGCAATAACAGCAGCAGCAAGACAACAACATGAGAAAGAAAAAGAAATAAAACAAAATAAAACAATAAAACAACAACAAAACTATAACAATCACCTGAACAAATAACCTGAACAATTGCATCATCATCATCATCAGCAGCAGCAGCAGCAGCAGCAGCAGCAACATCCTGAAAAACAACAACAACTATGACCTGAACAAAGAACCTGAACAACAGAAACAGTAAAAACAACAGCAGCAACAGCAGCAACAGCAACAACAACCTGAAAAACAACAAAGACCTGAACAAAAAACCTGAACAATAGCACCAGCAACAGCAACAACAACCACAGCAGCAACCTGGAAAACAACAACAACAACAACTACCCGTACAAAGAACCTGAACTACAGCAACTGCAACAACAACAGCAGCAGCAGCAGCAGCAGCAGCAGCAAAAAACACACAAGAACAACAGCATAATCATCATCATCATCAGTAGCAGCAGCAGCAGCAGCAGCAAAAACCTTAGAACTAACAACACCAACATCCTGAACAAAGAACCTGAACAATAGCAACCGCAACAGCAGCAGCAGCAACACAAAAACCTGAACCTGAACAATACATCATCATCATCATCATCATCATCAGTAGCAGCAGCAGCAACAACAACATCCTGAAAAACAACAAAAATGATCTGAACAAAGAACCTGAACAACAGCAACCATCAACAGCAGCAACAGCAACAACAACCTGAAAAACAACAAAGACCTGAACAAACCCGAACAATAGCAGCAGCAACAGCAACAACAACAACAGCAGCAACCTTGAAAACAACAGCAACAACAACTACCCGTACAAAGACCCTGAACTACAGCAACTGCAACAACAACAGCAGCAGCAGCAGCAGCAAAAAAAACACAACAACAGCATAATCATCATCATCATCAGTAGCAGCATCAGCAATAACAACAACCTGAACAAACAACCTGAACAGCAGCAACAGCAGCAAAACAACAACAACAAAACTACAACAATGGCAACAACAACAATGATGTGAACATCAATAATACAGACATGAACAAAAGCAACAACAGCATAATTATCATCATCATCATTAGTAGCAACAACAACCTAAAAACAACAACAAAGGCAGCAGCAGCAGCAGCAACAACAACAGCAGCAACAACAGCATAATCAGTAGCAATAACAGCAGCAGCAACACAACAACATGAGAAAGAAAAAGAAATCAAACAAAATAAAACAATAAAACAACAAAACAATTACAATCACCTGAACAAATAACCTGAACAATAGCATCATCATCATCATCATCAGCAGCAGCAGCAGCAGCAGCAGCAGCAGCAACATCCTGAAAAACAACAACAACAATGACATGAACAAAGAACCTGAACAACAGCAACAGCAACAACAACAGCAGCAACAACTACCTGAAAAACAACAAAGACCTGAACAAAGAACCTGAACAATAGCAACAGCAGCAGCAACAAAACAACAACAACAAAACATCGGCAACAACAACAATGATATGAAAAACAACAACAACAATACAGACATGAACTAAAACAACAACAGCATAATCATCATCATCATCATCATCAGTAGCAGCAACAACAACCTGAAAACAACAACAATGGCCTGAACAAATAACCTGAACAGCAGCAGCAGCAACAACAACAGCAACAGTAGCAGTAGCAACCTTAAAACAACAACAACCTGAGAAACAACAACAATGACCTAAACAAACTTGAACAACAGAAACAGTAACAACAACAGCAGCAGCAACACAACAACCTGAAAAAGAAAAAGAAATCAAACAAAATAAAACAAAAACAAAACAATAACAAACACCTGAACAAATAACCTGAACAATACATCATCATCATCAGTAGCAGCAGCAGCAGCAGCAACAACAACATCCAGAAAAACAACAACAATGACCTGAACAAAGAACCTGAACAACAGCAACAGCAACAACAACAGCAGCAACAGCAACAACAACCTGAAAAACAACAAAGACCTGAACAAACCTGAACAATTGCAGCAGCAACAGCAACAACAACAACAACAACCGCAGCAACCTGGAAAACAACAGCAACAGCAACTACACGTACAAAGACCCTGAACCACAGCAACTGCAACTGCAACAGCAGCAGCAGCAGCAGCAGCAAAAAAAAACACACACAACAACAGCATAATCATCATCATCATCAGTAGCAGCAGCAGCATCAACAACCTGAACAAATAACCTAAACAGCAGCAGCAGCAACAACAACAGCAACAACAACAGCAACAGCAGCTGCAGCAGCAGCAACCTTAAAACAACAACAACAACAATGACCAGAACAAATAACCTAAACAGCAGCAACAGCAAAAACAACAGCAGCATAAGCAGTAGCAATAACAGCAGCAGCAAGACAACAACATGAGAAAGAAAAAGAAAGAAAACAACAACAAAACTATAACAATCACCTGAACAAATAACCTGAACAATTGCATCATCATCATCATCAGCAGCAGCAGCAGCAGCAGCAGCAGCAGCAACATCCTGAAAAACAACAACAACTATGACCTGAACAAAGAACCTGAACAACAGAAACAGTAAAAACAACAGCAGCAACAGCAGCAACAGCAACAACAACCTGAAAAACAACAAAGACCTGAACAAAAAACCTGAACAATAGCACCAGCAACAGCAACAACAACCACAGCAGCAACCTGGAAAACAACAACAACAACAACTACCCGTACAAAGAACCTGAACTACAGCAACTGCAACAACAACAGCAGCAGCAGCAGCAAAAAACACACAAGAACAACAGCATAATCATCATCATCATCAGTAGCAGCAGCAGCAGCAGCAGCAAAAACCTTAGAACTAACAACACCAACATCCTGAACAAAGAGCCTGAACAATAGCAACCGCAACAGCAGCAGCAGCAACACAAAAACCTGAACCTGAACAATACATCATCATCATCATCATCATCATCAGTAGCAGCAGCAGCAACAACAACATCCTGAAAAACAACAAAAATGATCTGAACAAAGAACCTGAACAACAGCAACCATCAACAGCAGCAACAGCAACAACAACCTGAAAAACAACAAAGACCTGAACAAACCCGAACAATAGCAGCAGCAACAGTAACAACAACAACAGCAGCAACCTTGAAAACAACAGCAACAACAACTACCCGTACAAAGACACTGAACTACAGTAACTGCAACAACAACAGCAGCAGCAGCAGCAGCAAAAAAAACACAACAACAGCATAATCATCATCATCATCAGTAGCAGCATCAGCAATAACAACAACCTGAACAAACAACCTGAACAGCAGCAACAGCAGCAAAACAACAACAACAATGGCAACAACAACAATGATGTGAACATCAATAATACAGACATGAACAAAAGCAACAACAGCATAATTATCATCATCATCATTAGTAGCAACAACAACCTAAAAACAACAACAAAGGCAGCAGCAGCAGCAGCAGCAACAACAACAGCAGCAACAACAGCATAATCAGTAGCAATAACAGCAGCAGCAACACAACAACATGAGAAAGAAAAAGAAATCAAACAAAATAAAACAATAAAACAACAAAACAATTACAATCACCTGAACAAATAACCTGAACAATAGCATCATCATCAGCAGCAGCAGCAGCAGCAGCAGCAGCAGCAGCAGCAGCAACATCCTGAAACACAACAACAACAATGACATGAACAAAGAACCTGAACAACAGCAACAGCAGCAACAACTACCTGAAAAACAACAAAGACCTGAACAAAGAACCTGAACAATAGCAACAGCAGCAGCAACAAAACAACAACAACAAAACATCGGCAACAACAACAATGATATGAAAAAAAACAACAACAATACAGACATGAACTAAAACAACAACAGCATAATCATCATCATCATCATCATCAGTAGCAGCAACAACAACCTGAAAACAACAACAATGGCCTGAACAAATAACCTGAACAGCAGCAGCAGCAACAACAACAGCAACAGTAGCAGTAGCAACCTTAAAACAACAACAACCTGAGAAACAACAACAATGACCTAAACAAACTTGAACAACAGAAACAACAACAGCAGCAGCAACACAACAACCTGAAAAAGAAAAAGAAATCAAACAAAATAAAACAAAAACAAAACAATAACAAACACCTGAACAAATAACCTGAACAATACATCATCATCATCATCATCATCATCATCAGTAGCAGCAGCAGCAGCAACAAAAACATCCTGAAAAACAACAACAATGACCTGAACAAAGAACCTGAACAACAGCAACAGCAACAACAACAGCAGCAACAGCAACAACAACCTGAAAAACAACAAAGACCTGAACAAACCTGAACAATTGCAGCAGCAACAGCAACAACAACAACAACAACCGCAGCAACCTGGAAAACAACAGCAACAACAACTACACGTACAAAGACCCTGAACCACAGCAACTGCAACTGCAACAGCAACAGCAGCAGCAGCAGCAAAAAAAACACACACAACAACAGCATAATCATCATCATCATCAGTAGCAGCAGCAGCATCAACAACCTGAACAAATAACCTAAACAGCAGCAGCAGCAACAACAACAGCAACGACAACAGCAACAGCAGCTGCAGCAGCTGCAGCAGCAGCAACCTTAAAACAACAACAACAATGACCAGAACAAATAACCTGAACAGCAGCAACAGCAAAAACAACAGCAGCATAAGCAGTAGCAATAACAGCAGCAGCAAGACAACAACATGAGAAAGAAAAAGAAATAAAACAAAATAAAACAATAAAACAACAACAAAACTATAACAATCACCTGAACAAATAACCTGAACAATTGCATCATCATCATCATCATCAGCAGCAGCAGCAGCAGCAGCAGCAGCAACATCCTGAAAAACAACAACAACTATGACCTGAACAAAGAACCCGAACAGAAACAGTAAAAACAACAGCAGCAACAGCAGCAACAGCAGCAACAGCAACAACAACCTGAAAAACAACAAAGACCTGAACAAAAAACCTGAACAATAGCACCAGCAACAGCAACAACAACCACAGCAGCAACCTGGAAAACAACAACAACAACAACTACCCGTACAAAGAACCTGAACTACAGCAACTGCAACAACAACAGCAGCAGCAGCAGCAGCAGCAGCAAAAAACACACAAGAACAACAGCATAATCATCATCATCATCAGTAGCAGCAGCAGCAGCAGCAGCAAAAACCTTAGAACTAACAACACCAACATCCTGAACAAAGAACCTGAACAATAGCAACCGCAACAGCAGCAGCAGCAACACAAAAACCTGAACCTGAACAATACATCATCATCATCATCATCATCATCAGTAGCAGCAGCAGCAACAACAACATCCTGAAAAACAACAAAAATGATCTGAACAAAGAACCTGAACAACAGCAACCATCAACAGCAGCAACAGCAACAACAACCTGAAAAACAACAAAGACCTGAACAAACCCGAACAATAGCAGCAGCAACAGCAACAACAACAACAGCAGCAACCTTGAAAACAACAGCAACAACAACTACCCGTACAAAGACCCTGAACTACAGCAACTGCAACAACAACAGCAGCAGCAGCAGCAGCAAAAAAAACACAACAACAGCATAATCATCATCATCAGTAGCAGCATCAGCAATAACAACAACCTGAACAAACAACCTGAACAGCAGCAACAGCAGCAAAACAACAACAACAAAACTACAACAATGGCAACAACAACAATGATGTGAACATCAATAATACAGACATGAACAAAAGCAACAACAGCATAATTATCATCATCATCATTAGTAGCAACAACAACCTAAAAACAACAACAAAGGCAGCAGCAGCAGCAGCAACAACAACAGCAGCAACAACAGCATAATCAGTAGCAATAACAGCAGCAGCAACACAACAACATGAGAAAGAAAAAGAAATCAAACAAAATAAAACAATAAAACAACAAAACAATTACAATCACCTGAACAAATAACCTGAACAATAGCATCATCATCAGCAGCAGCAGCAGCAACATCCTGAAACACAACAACAACAATGACATGAACAAAGAACCTGAACAACAGCAACAGCAGCAACAACTACCTGAAAAACAACAAAGACCTGAACAAAGAACCTGAACAATAGCAACAGCAGCAGCAACAAAACAACAACAACAAAACATCGGCAACAACAACAATGATATGAAAAACAACAACAACAATACAGACATGAACTAAAACAACAACAGCATAATCATCATCATCATCATCATCAGTAGCAGCAACAACAACCTGAAAACAACAACAATGGCCTGAACAAATAACCTGAACAGCAGCAGCAGCAACAACAACAGCAACAGTAGCAGTAGCAACCTTAAAACAACAACAACCTGAGAAACAACAACAATGACCTAAACAAACTTGAACAACAGAAACAGTAACAACAACAGCAGCAGCAACACAACAACCTGAAAAAGAAAAAGAAATCAAACAAAATAAAACAAAAACAAAACAATAACAAACACCTGAACAAATAACCTGAACAATACATCATCATCATCATCATCATCATCAGTAGCAGCAGCAGCAGCAGCAACAACAACATCCTGAAAAACAACAACAATGACCTGAACAAAGAACCTGAACAACAGCAACAGCAACAACAACAGCAGCAACAGCAACAACAACCTGAAAAACAACAAAGACCTGAACAAACCTGAACAATTGCAGCAGCAACAGCAACAACAACAACAACAACCGCAGCAACCTGGAAAACAACAGCAACAACAACTACACGTACAAAGACCCTGAACCACAGCAACTGCAACTGCAACAGCAACAGCAGCAGCAGCAGCAAAAAAAACACACACAACAACAGCATAATCATCATCATCATCAGTAGCAGCAGCAGCATCAACAACCTGAACAAATAACCTAAACAGCAGCAGCAGCAACAACAACAGCAACAACAACAGCAACAGCAGCTGCAGCAGCAGCAACCTTAAAACAACAACAACAACAATGACCAGAACAAATAACCTTAACAGCAGCAACAGCAAAAACAACAGCAGCATAAGCAGTAGCAATAACAGCAGCAGCAAGACAACAACATGAGAAAGAACAAGAGGTCAATGACCTTGAAGCTCTACTGATTGATTTTGATTTCAGGAAGTAGTCGCTACAGACTTGTTTTTTGAAAATCTATTTTTAACCGTTGCGGCCATCTTGAATTTCCGGCCGACCTGAAATTTTGCTAAGATCAATAAGACATTAAGAGCAACATTCCTGTGAAGTTTCATGAAAATCCGTCAGGTAGTTTCAAAGAAGTAGTCGCTACAAGTTTTCATTATATAACTCTATGTAAACAAAGCAGCCATGTTTAAGGTCAAATCAAAACGATTTTCGACAAGGACCAACATCATGTCATACTGATCATTTTAGAAAAAGTCCCATATCAATATCTCTTATTGTAGTCGCTACAAACTTATTTATTTTAAATCTATTTTTAGCTGTGGCGGCCATCTTGAATTTCCGGCCGACCTGAAATTTTTCTAGGATCAACTAGACATCAAGAGCAACATTCCTGTGAAGTTTCATGAACATCCGTCAAGTAGTTTCAGAGGAGTAGTCGCTACAAGTTTTTACTATATAACTCTATGTAAACAAAGATGGCCGCTGGCAGCCATGTTTAACGTTGAATCAAAACGATTTTTGACTAGGATCAACATCATGTCATGCTGATCATTTTAGAAAAAGTCCCATATCAATATCACTTATAGTTTTCAAGAAGAAGTCGCTACAAACTTGTATTTTAAAACTCTATTTTTAGCTTTGGCGGCCATCTTGGATTTCACATCTACATGAATTTTTGCTAGGATCAACTAGACTTTATGGGCAACATTTCTGTAAAGTTTCATGAATATCCATCCAGTAGTTTCAGCTGTGAAGTCGCTACAAGATTTTACTATATAACTCTATGTAAACAAAGATGGCCGCTGGCAGCCATGTTTAACGTTGAATCAAAACGATTTTTGACTAGGATCAACATCATGTCATGCTGATCATTTTAGAAAAAGTCCCATATCAATATCACTTATAGTTTTCAAGAAGAAGTCGCTACAAACTTGTATTTTAAAACTCTATTTTTAGCTTTGGCGGCCATCTTGGATTTCACATCAACATGAATTTTTGCTAGGATCAACTAGACTTTATGGGCAACATTTCTGTAAAGTTTCATGAATATCCATCCAGTAGTTTCAGCTGTGAAGTCGCTACAAGTTTTTACTATATAACTCTATGTAAACAAAGATGGCCGCTGGCAGCCATGTTTAACGTTGAATCAAAACGATTTTTGACTAGGATCAACATCATGTCATGCTGATCATTTTAGAAAAAGTCCCATATCAATATCACTTATAGTTTTCAAGAAGAAGTCGCTACAAACTTGTATTTTAAAACTCTATTTTTAGCTTTGGCGGCCATCTTGGATTTCACATCAACATGAATTTTTGCTAGGATCAACTAGACTTTATGGGCAACATTTCTGTAAAGTTTCATGAATATCCATCCAGTAGTTTTAGCTGTGAAGTCGCTACAAGTTTTTACTATATAACTCTATGTAAACAAAGATGGCCGCTGGCAGCCATGTTTAACGTTGAATCAAAACGATTTTTGACTAGGATCAACATCATGTCATGCTGATCATTTTAGAAAAAGTCCCATATCAATATCACTTATAGTTTTCAAGAAGAAGTCGCTACAAACTTGTATTTTAAAACTCTATTTTTAGCTTTGGCGGCCATCTTGGATTTCACATCAACATGAATTTTTGCTAGGATCAACTAGACTTTATGGGCAACATTTCTGTAAAGTTTCATGAATATCCATCCAGTAGTTTCAGCTGTGAAGTCGCTACAAGTTTTTACTATATAACTCTATGTAAACAAAGATGGCCGCTGGCAGCCATGTTTAACGTTGAATCAAAACGATTTTTGACTAGGATCAACATCATGTCATGCTGATCATTTTAGAAAAAGTCCCATATCAATATCACTTATAGTTTTCAAGAAGAAGTCGCTACAAACTTGTATTTTAAAACTCTATTTTTAGCTTTGGCGGCCATCTTGGATTTCACATCAACATGAATTTTTGCTAGGATCAACTAGACTTTATGGGCAACATTTCTGTAAAGTTTCATGAATATCCATCCAGTAGTTTCAGCTGTGAAGTCGCTACAAATAAAAGTTTACGGACAGACGGACAGACGGACAGACAGACGGACAGACAGACGGACGACGGACTCCGCACCACGGCATAAGCTCTGCTGATCTCTGATCAGTAGAGCTAAAAAGAAATAAAACAAAATAAAACAATAAAACAACAACAAAACTATAACAATCACCTGAACAAATAACCTGAACAATTGCATCATCATCATCATCATCATCATCAGCAGCAGCAGCAGCAGCAACATCCTGAAAAACAACAACAACTATGACCTGAACAAAGAACCTGAACAACAGAAACAGTAAAAACAACAGCAGCAACAGCAGCAACAGCAACAACAACCTGAAAAACAACAAAGACCTGAACAAAAAACCTGAACAATAGCACCAGCAACAGCAACAACAACCACAGCAGCAACCTGGAAAACAACAACAACAACAACTACCCGTACAAAGAACCTGAACTACAGCAACTGCAACAACAACAGCAGCAGCAGCAGCAGCAGCAAAAAACACACAAGAACAACAGCATAATCATCATCATCATCAGTAGCAGCAGCAGCAGCAGCAGCAAAAACCTTAGAACTAACAACACCAACATCCTGAACAAAGAGCCTGAACAATAGCAACCGCAACAGCAGCAGCAGCAACACAAAAACCTGAACCTGAACAATACATCATCATCATCATCATCATCATCAGTAGCAGCAGCAGCAACAACAACATCCTGAAAAACAACAAAAATGATCTGAACAAAGAACCTGAACAACAGCAACCATCAACAGCAGCAACAGCAACAACAACCTGAAAAACAACAAAGACCTGAACAAACCCGAACAATAGCAGCAGCAACAGCAACAACAACAACAGCAGCAACCTTGAAAACAACAGCAACAACAACTACCCGTACAAAGACCCTGAACTACAGTAACTGCAACAACAACAGCAGCAGCAGCAGCAGCAAAAAAAACACAACAACAGCATAATCATCATCATCATCAGTAGCAGCATCAGCAATAACAACAACCTGAACAAACAACCTGAACAGCAGCAACAGCAGCAAAACAACAACAACAAAACTACAACAATGGCAACAACAACAATGATGTGAACATCAATAATACAGACATGAACAAAAGCAACAACAGCATAATTATCATCATCATCATTAGTAGCAACAACAACCTAAAAACAACAACAAAGGCAGCAGCAGCAGCAGCAGCAACAACAACAGCAGCAACAACAGCATAATCAGTAGCAATAACAGCAGCAGCAACACAACAACATGAGAAAGAAAAAGAAATCAAACAAAATAAAACAATAAAACAACAAAACAATTACAATCACCTGAACAAATAACCTGAACAATAGCATCATCATCAGCAGCAGCAGCAGCAGCAGCAGCAGCAGCAGCAGCAACATCCTGAAAAACAACAACAACAATGACATGAACAAAGAACCTGAACAACAGCAACAGCAACAACAACAGCAGCAACAACTACCTGAAAAACAACAAAGACCTGAACAAAGAACCTGAACAATAGCAACAGCAGCAGCAACAAAACAACAACAACAAAACATCGGCAACAACAACAATGATATGAAAAACAACAACAACAATACAGACATGAACTAAAACAACAACAGCATAATCATCATCATCATCATCATCAGTAGCAGCAACAACAACCTGAAAACAACAACAATGGCCTGAACAAATAACCTGAACAGCAGCAGCAGCAACAACAACAGCAACAGTAGCAGTAGCAACCTTAAAACAACAACAACCTGAGAAACAACAACAATGACCTAAACAAACTTGAACAACAGAAACAGCAACACAACAACCTGAAAAAGAAAAAGAAATCAAACAAAATCAAACAAAAACAAAACAATAACAAACACCTGAACAAATAACCTGAACAATACATCATCATCATCATCATCATCATCAGTAGCAGCAGCAGCAGCAACAACAACATCCTGAAAAACAACAACAATGACCTGAACAAAGAACCTGAACAACAGCAACAGCAACAACAACAGCAGCAACAGCAACAACAACCTGAAAAACAACAAAGACCTGAACAAACCTGAACAATTGCAGCAGCAACAGCAACAACAACAACAACAACCGCAGCAACCTGGAAAACAACAGCAACAACAACTACACGTACAAAGACCCTGAACCACAGCAACTGCAACTGCAACAGCAACAGCAGCAGCAGCAGCAGCAAAAAAAACACACACAACAACAGCATAATCATCATCATCAGTAGCAGCAGCAGCATCAACAACCTGAACAAATAACCTAAACAGCAGCAGCAGCAACAACAACAGCAACAACAACAGCAACAGCAGCTGCAGCAGCAGCAACCTTAAAACAACAACAACAACAATGACCAGAACAAATAACCTGAACAGCAGCAACAGCAAAAACAACAGCAGCATAAGCAGTAGCAATAACAGCAGCAGCAAGACAACAACATGAGAAAGAAAAAGAAATAAAACAAAATAAAACAATAAAACAACAACAAAACTATAACAATCACCTGAACAAATAACCTGAACAATTGCATCATCATCATCATCAGCAGCAGCAGCAGCAGCAGCAGCAGCAGCAGCAACATCCTGAAAAACAACAACAACTATGACCTGAACAAAGAACCTGAACAACAGAAACAGTAAAAACAACAGCAGCAACAGCAGCAACAGCAACAACAACCTGAAAAACAACAAAGACCTGAACAAAAAACCTGAACAATAGCACCAGCAACAGCAACAACAACCACAGCAGCAACCTGGAAAACAACAACAACAACAACTACCCGTACAAAGAACCTGAACTACAGCAACTGCAACAACAACAGCAGCAGCAGCAGCAGCAGCAAAAAACACACAAGAACAACAGCATAATAATCATCATCATCAGTAGCAGCAGCAGCAGCAGCAGCAAAAACCTTAGAACTAACAACATCAACATCCTGAACAAAGAGCCTGAACAATAGCAACCGCAACAGCAGCAGCAGCAACACAAAAACCTGAACCTGAACAATACATCATCATCATCATCATCATCATCAGTAGCAGCAGCAGCAACAACAACATCCTGAAAAACAACAAAAATGATCTGAACAAAGAACCTGAACAACAGCAACCATCAACAGCAGCAACAGCAACAACAACCTGAAAAACAACAAAGACCTGAACAAACCCGAACAATAGCAGCAGCAACAGCAACAACAACAACAGCAGCAACCTTGAAAACAACAGCAACAACAACTACCCGTACAAAGACCCTGAACTACAGTAACTGCAACAACAACAGCAGCAGCAGCAGCAGCAAAAAAAACACAACAACAGCATAATCATCATCATCATCAGTAGCAGCATCAGCAATAACAACAACCTGAACAAACAACCTGAACAGCAGCAACAGCAGCAAAACAACAACAACAAAACTACAACAATGGCAACAACAACAATGATGTGAACATCAATAATACAGACATGAACAAAAGCAACAACAGCATAATTATCATCATCATCATTAGTAGCAACAACAACCTAAAAACAACAACAAAGGCAGCAGCAGCAGCAACAACAACAGCAGCAACAACAGCATAATCAGTAGCAATAACAGCAGCAGCAACACAACAACATGAGAAAGAAAAAGAAATCAAACAAAATAAAACAATAAAACAACAAAACAATTACAATCACCTGAACAAATAACCTGAACAATAGCATCATCAGCAGCAGCAGCAGCAGCAGCAGCAGCAGCAGCAGCATCCTGAAAAACAACAACAACAATGACATGAACAAAGAACCTGAACAACAGCAACAGCAACAACAACAGCAGCAACAACTACCTGAAAAACAACAAAGACCTGAACAAAGAACCTGAACAATAGCAACAGCAGCAACAAAACAACAACAACAAAACATCGGCAACAACAACAATGATATGAAAAACAACAACAACAATACAGACATGAACTAAAACAACAACAGCATAATCATCATCATCATCATCATCATCATCAGTAGCAGCAACAACAACCTGAAAACAACAACAATGGCCTGAACAAATAACCTGAACAGCAGCAGCAGCAACAACAACAGCAACAACAACAGCAACAGCAGCTGCAGCAGCAACCTTAAAACAACAACAACAACAATGACCAGAACAAATAACCTGAACAGCAGCAACAGCAAAAACAACAGCAGCATAAGCAGTAGCAATAACAGCAGCAGCAAGACAACAACATGAGAAAGAAAAAGAAATAAAACAAAATAAAACAATAAAACAACAACAAAACTATAACAATCACCTGAACAAATAACCTGAACAATTGCATCATCATCATCAGCAGCAGCAGCAGCAGCAGCAGCAGCAGAAGCAGCAGCAACATCCTGAAAAACAACAACAACTATGACCTGAACAAAGAACCTGAACAACAGAAACAGTAAAAACAACAGCAGCAACAGCAGCAACAGCAACAACAACCTGAAAAACAACAAAGACCTGAACAAAAAACCTGAACAATAGCACCAGCAACAGCAACAACAACCACAGCAGCAACCTGGAAAACAACAACAACAACAACTACCCGTACAAAGAACCTGAACTACAGCAACTGCAACAACAACAGCAGCAGCAGCAGCAGCAGCAAAAAACACACAAGAACAACAGCATAATCATCATCATCATCAGTAGCAGCAGCAAAAACCTTAGAACTAACAACACCAACATCCTGAACAAAGAGCCTGAACAATAGCAACCGCAACAGCAGCAGCAGCAACACAAAAACCTGAACCTGAACAATACATCATCATCATCATCATCATCATCAGTAGCAGCAGCAGCAACAACAACATCCTGAAAAACAACAAAAATGATCTGAACAAAGAACCTGAACAACAGCAACCATCAACAGCAGCAACAGCAACAACAACCTGAAAAACAACAAAGACCTGAACAAACCCGAACAATAGCAGCAGCAACAGCAACAACAACAACAGCAGCAACCTTGAAAACAACAGCAACAACAACTACCCGTACAAAGACCCTGAACTACAGTAACTGCAACAACAACAGCAGCAGCAGCAGCAGCAAAAAAAACACAACAACAGCATAATCATCATCATCATCAGTAGCAGCATCAGCAATAACAACAACCTGAACAAACAACCTGAACAGCAGCAACAGCAGCAAAACAACAACAACAAAACTACAACAATGGCAACAACAACAATGATGTGAACATCAATAATACAGACATGAACAAAAGCAACAACAGCATAATTATCATCATCATCATTAGTAGCAACAACAACCTAAAAACAACAACAAAGGCAGCAGCAGCAGCAGCAGCAACAACAACAGCAGCAACAACAGCATAATCAGTAGCAATAACAGCAGCAGCAACACAACAACATGAGAAAGAAAAAGAAATCAAACAAAATAAAACAATAAAACAACAAAACAATTACAATCACCTGAACAAATAACCTGAACAATAGCATCATCATCAGCAGCAGCAGCAGCAGCAGCAGCAGCAGCAGCAGCAGCAGCAGCAGCAACATCCTGAAAAACAACAACAACAATGACATGAACAAAGAACCTGAACAACAGCAACAGCAACAACAACAGCAGCAACAACTACCTGAAAAACAACAAAGACCTGAACAAAGAACCTGAACAATAGCAACAGCAGCAGCAACAAAACAACAACAACAAAACATCGGCAACAACAACAATGATATGAAAAACAACAACAACAATACAGACATGAACTAAAACAACAACAGCATAATCATCATCATCATCATCATCAGTAGCAGCAACAACAACCTGAAAACAACAACAATGGCCTGAACAAATAACCTGAACAGCAGCAGCAGCAACAACAACAGCAACAGTAGCAGTAGCAACCTTAAAACAACAACAACCTGAGAAACAACAACAATGACCTAAACAAACTTGAACAACAGAAACAATAACAACAACAGCAGCAGCAACACAACAACCTGAAAAAGAAAAAGAAATCAAACAAAATAAAACAAAAACAAAACAATAACAAACACCTGAACAAATAACCTGAACAATACATCATCATCATCATCATCATCATCAGTAGCAGCAGCAGCAGCAACAACAACATCCTGAAAAACAACAACAATGACCTGAACAAAGAACCTGAACAACAGCAACAGCAACAACAACAGCAGCAACAGCAACAACAACCTGAAAAACAACAAAGACCTGAACAAACCTGAACAATTGCAGCAGCAACAGCAACAACAACAACAACAACCGCAGCAACCTGGAAAACAACAGCAACAACAACTACACGTACAAAGACCCTGAACCACAGCAACTGCAACTGCAACAGCAACAGCAGCAGCAGCAGCAAAAAAAAACACACACAACAACAGCATAATCATCATCATCATCAGTAGCAGCAGCAGCATCAACAACCTGAACAAATAACCTAAACAGCAGCAGCAGCAACAACAACAGCAACAACAACAGCAACAGCAGCTGCAGCAGCAGCAACCTTAAAACAACAACAACAACAATGACCAGAACAAATAACCTGAACAGCAGCAACAGCAAAAACAACAGCAGCATAAGCAGTAGCAATAACAGCAGCAGCAAGACAACAACATGAGAAAGAAAAAGAAATAAAACAAAATAAAACAATAAAACAACAACAAAACTATAACAATCATCTGAACAAATAACCTGAACAATTGCATCATCATCATCATCAGCAGCAGCAGCAGCAGCAACATCCTGAAAAACAACAACAACTATGACCTGAACAAAGAACCTGAACAACAGAAACAGTAAAAACAACAGCAGCAACAGCAGCAACAGCAACAACAACCTGAAAAACAACAAAGACCTGAACAAAAAACCTGAACAATAGCACCAGCAACAGCAACAACAACCACAGCAGCAACCTGGAAAACAACAACAACAACAACTACCCGTACAAAGAACCTGAACTACAGCAACTGCAACAACAACAGCAGCAGCAGCAGCAGCAGCAAAAAACAAACAAGAACAACAGCATAATCATCATCATCATCAGTAGCAGCAGCAGCAGCAGCAGCAAAAACCTTAGAACTAACAACACTAACATCCTGAACAAAGAGCCTGAACAATAGCAACCGCAACAGCAGCAGCAGCAACACAAAAACCTGAACCTGAACAATACATCATCATCATCATCATCATCATCAGTAGCAGCAGCAGCAACAACAACATCCTGAAAAACAACAAAAATGATCTGAACAAAGAACCTGAACAACAGCAACCATCAACAGCAGCAACAGCAACAACAACCTGAAAAACAACAAAGACCTGAACAAACCCGAACAATAGCAGCAGCAACAGCAACAACAACAACAGCAGCAACCTTGAAAACAACAGCAACAACAACTACCCGTACAAAGACCCTGAACTACAGTAACTGCAACAACAACAGCAGCAGCAGCAGCAAAAAAAACACAACAACAGCATAATCATCATCATCATCAGTAGCAGCATCAGCAATAACAACAACCTGAACAAACAACCTGAACAGCAGCAACAGCAGCAAAACAACAACAACAAAACTACAACAATGGCAACAACAACAATGATGTGAACATCAATAATACAGACATGAACAAAAGCAACAACAGCATAATTATCATCATCATCATTAGTAGCAACAACAACCTAAAAACAACAACAAAGGCAGCAGCAGCAGCAGCAACAACAACAGCAGCAACAACAGCATAATCAGTAGCAATAACAGCAGCAGCAACAGAACAACATGAGAAAGAAAAAGAAATCAAACAAAATAAAACAATAAAACAAAACAATTACAATCACCTGAACAAATAACCTGAACAATAGCATCATCATCAGCAGCAGCAGCAGCAGCAGCAGCAGCAGCAGCAGCAGCAGCAGCAGCAACATCCTGAAAAACAACAACAACAATGACATGAACAAAGAACCTGAACAACAGCAACAGCAACAACAACAGCAGCAACAACTACCTGAAAAACAACAAAGACCTGAACAAAGAACCTGAACAATAGCAACAGCAGCAGCAACAAAACAACAACAACAAAACATCGGCAACAACAACAATGATATGAAAAACAACAACAACAATACAGACATGAACTAAAACAACAACAGCATAATCATCATCATCATCATCATCAGTAGCAGCAACAACAACCTGAAAACAACAACAATGGCCTGAACAAATAACCTGAACAGCAGCAGCAGCAACAACAACAGCAACAGTAGCAGTAGCAACCTTAAAACAACAACAACCTGAGAAACAACAACAATGACCTAAACAAACTTGAACAACAGAAACAACAACAGCAGCAGCAACACAACAACCTGAAAAAGAAAAAGAAATAAAACAAAATAAAACAAAAACAAAACAATAACAAACACCTGAACAAATAACCTGAACAATACATCATCATCATCATCATCATCATCATCAGTAGCAGCAGCAGCAGCAACAACAACATCCTGAAAAACAACAACAATGACCTGAACAAAGAACCTGAACAACAGCAACAGCAACAACAACAGCAGCAACAGCAACAACAACCTGAAAAACAACAAAGACCTGAACAAACCTGAACAATTGCAGCAGCAACAGCAACAACAACAACAACAACCGCAGCAACCTGGAAAACAACAGCAACAACAACTACACGTACAAAGACCCTGAACCACAGCAACTGCAACTGCAACAGCAACAGCAGCAGCAGCAGCAAAAAAAACACACACAACAACAGCATAATCATCATCATCAGTAGCAGCAGCAGCATCAACAACCTGAACAAATAACCTAAACAGCAGCAGCAGCAACAACAACAGCAACAACAACAGCAACAGCAGCTGCAGCAGCAGCAACCTTAAAACAACAACAACAACAATGACCAGAACAAATAACCTGAACAGCAGCAACAGCAAAAACAACAGCAGCATAAGCAGTAGCAATAACAGCAGCAGCAAGACAACAACATGAGAAAGAAAAAGAAATAAAACAAAATAAAACAATAAAACAACAACAAAACTATAACAATCACCTGAACAAATAACCTGAACAATTGCATCATCATCATCATCATCATCATCATCAGCAGCAGCAGCAGCAGCAGCAACATCCTGAAAAACAACAACAACTATGACCTGAACAAAGAACCTGAACAACAGAAACAGTAAAAACAACAGCAGCAACAGCAGCAACAGCAACAACAACCTGAAAAACAACAAAGACCTGAACAAAAAACCTGAACAATAGCACCAGCAACAGCAAAAACAACCACAGCAGCAACCTGGAAAACAACAACAACTACCCGTACAAAGAACCTGAACTACAGCAACTGCAACAACAACAGCAGCAGCAGCAGCAGCAGCAGCAAAAAACACACAAGAACAACAGCATAATCATCATCATCAGTAGCAGCAGCAGCAGCAGCAGCAAAAACCTTAGAACTAACAACACCAACATCCTGAACAAAGAACCTGAACAATAGCAACCGCAACAGCAGCAGCAGCAACACAAAAACCTGAACCTGAACAATACATCATCATCATCATCATCATCATCAGTAGCAGCAGCAGCAACAACAACATCCTGAAAAACAACAAAAATGATCTGAACAAAGAACCTGAACAACAGCAACCATCAACAGCAGCAACAGCAACAACAACCTGAAAAACAACAAAGACCTGAACAAACCCGAACAATAGCAGCAGCAACAGCAACAACAACAACAGCAGCAACCTTGAAAACAACAGCAACAACAACTACCCGTACAAAGACCCTGAACTACAGCAACTGCAACAACAACAGCAGCAGCAGCAGCAGCAAAAAAAACACAACAACAGCATAATCATCATCATCATCAGTAGCAGCATCAGCAATAACAACAACCTGAACAAACAACCTGAACAGCAGCAACAGCAGCAAAACAACAACAACAAAACTACAACAATGGCAACAACAACAATGATGTGAACATCAATAATACAGACATGAACAAAAGCAACAACAGCATAATTATCATCATCATCATTAGTAGCAACAACAACCTAAAAACAACAACAAAGGCAGCAGCAGCAGCAGCAGCAGCAACAACAACAGCAGCAACAACAGCATAATCAGTAGCAATAACAGCAGCAGCAACACAACAACATGAGAAAGAAAAAGAAATCAAACAAAATAAAACAATAAAACAACAAAACAATTACAATCACCTGAACAAATAACCTGAACAATAGCATCATCATCAGCAGCAGCAGCAGCAGCAGCAGCAGCAACATCCTGAAAAACAACAACAACAATGACATGAACAAAGAACCTGAACAACAGCAACAGCAGCAACAACTACCTGAAAAACAACAAAGACCTGAACAAAGAACCTGAACAATAGCAACAGCAGCAGCAACAAAACAACAACAACAAAACATCGGCAACAACAACAATGATATGAAAAACAACAACAACAATACAGACATGAACTAAAACAACAACAGCATAATCATCATCATCATCATCATCAGTAGCAGCAACAACAACCTGAAAACAACAACAATGGCCTGAACAAATAACCTGAACAGCAGCAGCAGCAACAACAACAGCAACAGTAGCAGTAGCAACCTTAAAACAACAACAACCTGAGAAACAACAACAATGACCTAAACAAACTTGAACAACAGAAACAGTAACAACAACAGCAGCAGCAACACAACAACCTGAAAAAGAAAAAGAAATCAAACAAAATAAAACAAAAACAAAACAATAACAAACACCTGAACAAATAACCTGAACAATACATCATCATCATCATCATCATCATCATCATCAGTAGCAGCAGCAGCAGCAACAACAACATCCTGAAAAACAACAACAATGACCTGAACAAAGAACCTGAACAACAGCAACAGCAACAACAACAGCAGCAACAGCAACAACAACCTGAAAAACAACAAAGACCTGAACAAACCTGAACAATTGCAGCAGCAACAGCAACAACAACAACAACAACCGCAGCAACCTAGAAAACAACAGCAACAACAACTACACGTACAAAGACCCTGAACCACAGCAACTGCAACTGCAACAGCAACAGCAGCAGCAGCAGCAAAAAAAAAACACACAACAACAGCATAATCATCATCAGTAGCAGCAGCAGCATCAACAACCTGAACAAATAACCTAAACAGCAGCAGCAGCAACAACAACAGCAACAACAACAGCAACAGCAGCTGCAGCAGCAGCAACCTTAAAACAACAACAACAACAATGACCAGAACAAATAACCTGAACAGCAGCAACAGCAAAAACAACAGCAGCATAAGCAGTAGCAATAACAGCAGCAGCAAGACAACAACATGAGAAAGAAAAAGTAAGAAAACAAAATAAAACAATAAAACAACAACAAAACTATAACAATCACCTGAACAAATAACCTGAACAATTGCATCATCATCATCATCATCATCAGCAGCATCAGCAGCAGCAGCAGCAACATCCTGAAAAACAACAACAACTATGACCTGAACAAAGAACCTGAACAACAGAAACAGTAAAAACAACAGCAGCAACAGCAGCAACAGCAACAACAACCTGAAAAACAACAAAGACCTGAACAAAAAACCTGAACAATAGCACCAGCAACAGCAACAACAACCACAGCAGCAACCTGGAAAACAACAACAACTACCCGTACAAAGAACCTGAACTACAGCAACTGCAACAACAACAGCAGCAGCAGCAGCAGCAGCAAAAAACACACAAGAACAACAGCATAATCATCATCATCATCAGTAGCAGCAGCAGCAGCAGCAGCAAAAACCTTAGAACTAACAACACCAACATCCTGAACAAAGAACCTGAACAATAGCAACCGCAACAGCAGCAGCAGCAACACAAAAACCTGAACCTGAACAATACATCATCATCATCATCATCATCATCAGTAGCAGCAGCAGCAACAACAACATCCTGAAAAACAACAAAAATGATCTGAACAAAGAACCTGAACAACAGCAACCATCAACAGCAGCAACAGCAACAACAACCTGAAAAACAACAAAGACCTGAACAAACCCGAATAACAGCAGCAGCAACACAACAACATGAGAAAGAAAAAGAAATCGAACAAAATAAAACAATAAAACAACAAAACAATTACAATCACCTGAACAAATAACCTGAACAATAGCATCATCATCAGCAGCAGCAGCAGCAGCAGCAGCAGCAGCAACATCCTGAAAAACAACAACAACAATGACATGAACAAAGAACCTGAACAACAGCAACAGCAACAACAACAGCAGCAACAACTACCTGAAAAACAACAAAGACCTGAACAAAGAACCTGAACAATAGCAACAGCAGCAGCAACAAAACAACAACAACAAAACATCGGCAACAACAACAATGATATGAAAAACAACAACAACAATACAGACATGAACTAAAACAACAACAGCATAATCATCATCATCATCATCATCAGTAGCAGCAACAACAACCTGAAAACAACAACAATGGCCTGAACAAATAACCTGAACAGCAGCAGCAGCAACAACAACAGCAACAGTAGCAGTAGCAACCTTAAAACAACAACAACCTGAGAAACAACAACAATGACCTAAACAAACTTGAACAACAGAAACAGCAACACAACAACCTGAAAAAGAAAAAGAAATCAAACAAAATAAAACAAAAACAAAACAATAACAAACACCTGAACAAATAACCTGAACAATACATCATCATCATCATCATCATCATCAGTAGCAGCAGCAGCAGCAACAACAACATCCTGAAAAACAACAACAATGACCTGAACAAAGAACCTGAACAACAGCAACAGCAACAACAACAGCAGCAACAGCAACAACAACCTGAAAAACAACAAAGACCTGAACAAACCTGAACAATTGCAGCAGCAACAGCAACAACAACAACAACAACCGCAGCAACCTGGAAAACAACAGCAACAACAACTACACGTACAAAGACCCTGAACCACAGCAACTGCAACTGCAACAGCAACAGCAGCAGCAGCAGCAAAAAAAACACACACAACAACAGCATAATCATCATCATCAGTAGCAGCAGCAGCATCAACAACCTGAACAAATAACCTAAACAGCAGCAGCAGCAACAACAACAGCAACAACAACAGCAACAGCAGCTGCAGCAGCAGCAACCTTAAAACAACAACAACAACAATGACCAGAACAAATAACCTGAACAGCAGCAACAGCAAAAACAACAGCAGCATAAGCAGTAGCAATAACAGCAGCAGCAAGACAACAACATGAGAAAGAAAAAGAAATAAAACAAAATCAAAATAAAACAATAAAACAACAACAAAACTATAACAATCACCTGAACAAATAACCTGAACAATTGCATCATCATCATCATCATCATCATCAGCAGCAGCAGCAGCAGCAACATCCTGAAAAACAACAACAACTATGACCTGAACAAAGAACCTGAACAACAGAAACAGTAAAAACAACAGCAGCAACAGCAGCAACAGCAACAACAACCTGAAAAACAACAAAGACCTGAACAAAAAACCTGAACAATAGCACCAGCAACAGCAACAACAACCACAGCAGCAACCTGGAAAACAACAACAACTACCCATACAAAGAACCTGAACTACAGCAACTGCAACAACAACAGCAGCAGCAGCAGCAGCAGCAAAAAACACACAAGAACAACAGCATAATAATCATCATCATCAGTAGCAGCAGCAGCAGCAGCAGCAAAAACCTTAGAACTAACAACACCAACATCCTGAACAAAGAGCCTGAACAATAGCAACCGCAACAGCAGCAGCAGCAACACAAAAACCTGAACCTGAACAATACATCATCATCATCATCATCATCATCAGTAGCAGCAGCAGCAACAACAACATCCTGAAAAACAACAAAAATGATCTGAACAAAGAACCTGAACAACAGCAACCATCAACAGCAGCAACAGCAACAACAACCTGAAAAACAACAAAGACCTGAACAAACCCGAACAAAAGCAGCAGCAACAGCAACAACAACAACAGCAGCAACCTTGAAAACAACAGCAACAACAACTACCCGTACAAAGACCCTGAACTACAGTAACTGCAACAACAACAGCAGCAGCAGCAGCAGCAAAAAAAACACAACAACAGCATAATCATCATCATCATCAGTAGCAGCATCAGCAATAACAACAACCTGAACAAACAACCTGAACAGCAGCAACAGCAGCAAAACAACAACAACAAAACTACAACAATGGCAACAACAACAATGATGTGAACATCAATAATACAGACATGAACAAAAGCAACAACAGCATAATTATCATCATCATCATTAGTAGCAACAACAACCTAAAAACAACAACAAAGGCAGCAGCAGCAGCAACAACAACAGCAGCAACAACAGCATAATCAGTAGCAATAACAGCAGCAGCAACACAACAACATGAGAAAGAAAAAGAAATCAAACAAAATCAAACAATAAAACAACAAAACAATTACAATCACCTGAACAAATAACCTGAACAATAGCATCATCATCAGCAGCAGCAGCAGCAGCAGCAGCAGCAGCAGCAGCAGCAACATCCTGAAAAACAACAACAACAATGACATGAACAAAGAACCTGAACAACAGCAACAGCAACAACAACAGCAGCAACAACTACCTGAAAAACAACAAAGACCTGAACAAAGAACCTGAACAATAGCAACAGCAGCAACAAAACAACAACAACAAAACATCGGCAACAACAACAATGATATGAAAAACAACAACAACAATACAGACATGAACTAAAACAACAACAGCATAATCATCATCATCATCATCATCATCATCAGTAGCAGCAACAACAACCTGAAAACAACAACAATGGCCTGAACAAATAACCTGAACAGCAGCAGCAGCAACAACAACAGCAACAGTAGCAGTAGCAACCTTAAAACAACAACAACCTGAGAAACAACAACAATGACCTAAACAAACTTGAACAACAGAAACAGTAACAACAACAGCAGCAGCAACACAACAACCTGAAAAAGAAAAAGAAATCAAACAAAATAAAACAAAAACAAAACAATAACAAACACCTGAACAAATAACCTGAACAATACATCATCATCATCATCATCATCATCAGTAGCAGCAGCAGCAGCAACAACAACATCCTGAAAAACAACAACAATGACCTGAACAAAGAACCTGAACAACAGCAACAGCAACAACAACAGCAGCAACAGCAACAACAACCTGAAAAACAACAAAGACCTGAACAAACCTGAACAATTGCAGCAGCAACAGCAACAACAACAACAACAACCGCAGCAACCTGGAAAACAACAGCAACAACAACTACACGTACAAAGACCCTGAACCACAGCAACTGCAACTGCAACAGCAACAGCAGCAGCAGCAGCAAAAAAAACACACACAACAACAGCATAATCATCATCATCATCAGTAGCAGCAGCAGCATCAACAACCTGAACAAATAACCTAAACAGCAGCAGCAGCAACAACAACAGCAACAACAACAGCAACAGCAGCTGCAGCAGCAGCAACCTTAAAACAACAACAATGACCAGAACAAATAACCTGAACAGCAGCAACAGCAAAAACAACAGCAGCATAAACAGTAGCAATAACAGCAGCAGCAAGACAACAACATGAGAAAGAAAAAGAAATAAAACAAAATAAAACAATAAAACAACAACAAAACTATAACAATCACCTGAACAAATAACCTGAACAATTGCATCATCATCATCATCATCATCATCAGCAGCAGCAGCAGCAGCAACATCCTGAAAAACAACAACAACTATGACCTGAACAAAGAACCTGAACAACAGAAACAGTAAAAACAACAGCAGCAACAGCAGCAACAGCAACAACAACCTGAAAAACAACAAAGACCTGAACAAAAAACCTGAACAATAGCACCAGCAACAGCAACAACAACCACAGCAGCAACCTGGAAAACAACAACAACAACAACTACCCGTACAAAGAACCTGAACTACAGCAACTGCAACAACAACAGCAGCAGCAGCAGCAGCAGCAAAAAACACACAAGAACAACAGCATAATCATCATCATCATCAGTAGCAGCAGCAGCAGCAGCAGCAAAAACCTTAGAACTAACAACACCAACATCCTGAACAAAGAACCTGAACAATAGCAACCGCAACAGCAGCAGCAGCAACACAAAAACCTGAACCTGAACAATACATCATCATCATCATCATCATCATCAGTAGCAGCAGCAGCAACAACAACATCCTGAAAAACAACAAAAATGATCTGAACAAAGAACCTGAACAACAGCAACCATCAACAGCAGCAACAGCAACAACAACCTGAAAAACAACAAAGACCTGAACAAACCCGAACAATAGCAGCAGCAACAGCAACAACAACAACAGCAGCAACCTTGAAAACAACAGCAACAACAACTACCCGTACAAAGACCCTGAACTACAGCAACTGCAACAACAACAGCAGCAGCAGCAGCAGCAAAAAAAACACAACAACAGCATAGTCATCATCATCATCAGTAGCAGCATCAGCAATAACAACAACCTGAACAAACAACCTGAACAGCAGCAACAGCAGCAAAACAACAACAACAAAACTACAACAATGGCAACAACAACAATGATGTGAACATCAATAATACAGACATGAACAAAAGCAACAACAGCATAATTATCATCATCATCATTAGTAGCAACAACAACCTAAAAACAACAACAAAGGCAGCAGCAGCAGCAACAACAACAGCAGCAACAACAGCATAATCAGTAGCAATAACAGCAGCAGCAACACAACAACATGAGAAAGAAAAAGAAATCAAACAAAATAAAACAATAAAACAACAAAACAATTACAATCACCTGAACAAATAACCTGAACAATAGCATCATCATCAGCAGCAGCAGCAGCAGCAGCAGCAGCAGCAGCAACATCCTGAAAAACAACAACAACAATGACATGAACAAAGAACCTGAACAACAGCAACAGCAACAACAACAGCAGCAACAACTACCTGAAAAACAACAAAGACCTGAACAAAGAACCTGAACAATAGCAACAGCAGCAGCAACAAAACAACAACAACAAAACATCGGCAACAACAACAATGATATGAAAAACAACATCAACAATACGGACATGAACTAAAACAACAACAGCATAATCATCATCATCATCATCATCAGTAGCAGCAACAACAACCTGAAAACAACAACAATGGCCTGAACAAATAACCTGAACAGCAGCAGCAGCAACAACAACAGCAACAGTAGCAGTAGCAACCTTAAAACAACAACAACCTGAGAAACAACAACAATGACCTAAACAAACTTGAACAACAGAAACAGTAACAACAACAGCAGCAGCAACACAACCTGAAAAAGAAAAAGAAATCAAACAAAATAAAACAAAAACAAAACAATAACAAACACCTGAACAAATAACCTGAACAATACATCATCATCATCATCATCATCATCATCAGTAGCAGCAGCAGCAGCAACAACAACATCCTGAAAAAAAAAAACAATGACCTGAACAAAGAACCTGAACAACAGCAACAGCAACAACAACAGCAGCAACAGCAACAACAACCTGAAAAACAACAAAGACCTGAACAAAAAACCTGAACAATAGCACCAGCAACAGCAACAACAACCACAGCAGCAACCTGGAAAACAACAACAACAACAACTACCCGTACAAAGAACCTGAACTACAGCAACTGCAACAACAACAGCAGCAGCAGCAGCAGCAGCAAAAAACACACAAAAACAACAGAATAATCATCATCATCATCAGTAGCAGCAGCAGCAGCAGCAGCAAAAACCTTAGAACTAACAACACCAACATCCTGAACAAAGAACCTGAACAATAGCAACCGCAACAGCAGCAGCAGCAACACAAAAACCTGAACCTGAACAATACATCATCATCATCATCATCATCATCAGTAGCAGCAGCAGCAACAACAACATCCTGAAAAACAACAAAAATGATCTGAACAAAGAACCTGAACAACAGCAACCATCAACAGCAGCAACAGCAACAACAACCTGAAAAACAACAAAGACCTGAACAAACCCGAACAATAGCAGCAGCAACAGCAACAACAACAACAGCAGCAACCTTGAAAACAACAGCAACAACAACTACCCGTACAAAGACCCTGAACTACAGCAACTGCAACAACAACAGCAGCAGCAGCAGCAGCAAAAAAAACACAACAACAGCATAGTCATCATCATCATCAGTAGCAGCATCAGCAATAACAACAACCTGAACAAACAACCTGAACAGCAGCAACAGCAGCAAAACAACAACAACAAAACTACAACAATGGCAACAACAACAATGATGTGAACATCAATAATACAGACATGAACAAAAGCAACAACAGCATAATTATCATCATCATCATTAGTAGCAACAACAACCTAAAAACAACAACAAAGGCAGCAGCAGCAGCAACAACAACAGCAGCAACAACAGCATAATCAGTAGCAATAACAGCAGCAGCAACACAACAACATGAGAAAGAAAAAGAAATCAAACAAAATAAAACAATAAAACAACAAAACAATTACAATCACCTGAACAAATAACCTGAACAATAGCATCATCATCATCATCAGCAGCAGCAGCAGCAGCAGCAGCAACATCCTGAAAAACAACAACAACAATGACATGAACAAAGAACCTGAACAACAGCAACAGCAACAACAACAGCAGCAACAACTACCTGAAAAACAACAAAGACCTGAACAAAGAACCTGAACAATAGCAACAGCAGCAGCAACAAAACAACAACAACAAAACATCGGCAACAACAACAATGATATGAAAAACAACAACAACAATACGGACATGAACTAAAACAACAACAGCATAATCATCATCATCATCATCATCAGTAGCAGCAACAACAACCTGAAAACAACAATGGCCTGAACAAATAACCTGAACAGCAGCAGCAGCAACAACAACAGCAACAGTAGCAGTAGCAACCTTAAAACAACAACAACCTGAGAAACAACAACAATGACCTAAACAAACTTGAACAACAGAAACAGTAACAACAACAGCAGCAGCAACACAACAACCTGAAAAAGAAAAAGAAATCAAACAAAATAAAACAAAAACAAAACAATAACAAACACCTGAACAAATAACCTGAACAATACATCATCATCATCATCATCATCATCAGTAGCAGCAGCAGCAGCAACAACAACATCCTAAAAACAACAACAATGACCTGAACAAAGAACCTGAACAACAGCAACAACAGCAGCAACAGCAACAACAACCTGAAAAACAACAAAGACCTGAACAAAAAACCTGAACAATAGCACCAGCAACAGCAACAACAACCACAGCAGCAACCTGGAAAACAACAACAACTACCCATACAAAAAACCTGAACTACAGCAACTGCAACAACAACAGCAGCAGCAGCAGCAAAAAACACACAAGAACAACAGCATAATCATCATCATCATCAGTAGCAGCAGCAGCAGCAGCAGCAAAAACCTTAGAACTAACAACACCAACATCCTGAACAAAGAACCTGAACAATAGCAACCGCAACAGCAGCAGCAGCAACACAAAAACCTGAACCTGAACAATACATCATCATCATCATCATCATCATCATCAGTAGCAGCAGCAGCAACAACAACATCCTGAAAAACAACAACAAGAGGCCCAAGAGGGCCTGTGGACGCTCTACTGGCTAACATGGCTCTTATAACATCAATGAAGCGAGTGACTGCCATTTATGTTTTATTGGAAGTTTTGGGCAAAAAACAGCTTTTTGACTAAATCAAGGGCCATAACTAAAGAATCTGCTAAAGCTTGGTAAAGATCAGATGAAAAATAAAGGCCCTACCGTATTAATGAGGCAAAATATAGCATTTTTAACTAAATCAAGAGCCATAACTCCTCTGTTACTGGTCCGACTGGTCCAACATAGAAAAAAAAAAAATTAAAAAAAAAATTAAAAAAAAAAAAAAAAATTAAAAAAAAAATTAAAAAAAAAAAAAATTAAAAAAAAAAAAATAAAAAAAAAAAAAAGAATTAAAAAAACTTAAATAAAAAATAAAAAAAAATGTAAACAAATTAAAAGCCATACAATCTGCTAAAGTTTGGTTAAGATGCAAAATAATACATGAGAGCTCTGTGCCATGTGGTTCCAGAGAAGAAGATTTTTTTCAGTGTTTGCCTATACAAGCCTAAGTAAAACTGTGACCCCCAGGGTGGGGCCAAATGTGACCAATGGGTCACCATTTGAACAGACTTGGTAGAAGACCACAAGCTAATAGCAAATGCAAAATATTAAACCTCTGGCTCTTGCAGTTTCAGAGAAGTTTTTTTAAGTTTTTCCCTATACATGTCTATGTAAAACATGTGACCCTTGGGGCGGGGTCAAATGTGACCAGAGGGTCAACATTTCAACAAACTTGGTAAAGGACCATAAGCTTATAGCAAATGCAAAATATTAAACCTTTGGCTATTGCAGTTCCAGAAAAGAAGATTTTTTTCAGTTTTTCCCTATACAAGCATTTATGTAAAACTGTGACCCCGGGGCGGGGCAAGATGTGACACCAGGGTCACCATTTGAACAAACTTGGTAAAGGACCATAAGCTTATAATAAATGTCAAATATCAAACCTCTGGCTCTTGTAGTTTCCGAGAAGAAGATTTTTTAAAAAAAGATCCTATATAAGTCTATGTAAAACTGTGACCCTTGGGGCGGGGACAAATTTGACCCCAGGGTCAGCATTTGAACAA